>CM051363.1:11471523-11571523 GCA_028015245.1 Cardamine occulta | reverse complement strand
ACAACAAAGAGATTTTGATTGAATAAAACTGTCCAGATGCTGGAATTGGAAATGACAACTACATGATCTTGTATTTTTTCTCTGGTTAGTCACAACTTTCAGATCCCAAGCGAAGCAACTAGGCTCTCACTCCGTCAGCGATGATAGATTTCTTCTTTGATGCTCTTGGCCTGAGGAAACTGGTTTGAGCAAAACAGTTATTTTATTTCACATGTTCCTTGTAGCCCATTATTCCCAGTACTTGCTTCTCTACTCACTGTTTTGATTATTAATGACTGAACGAATCCAAGAAATAATCTTCCTGAAAGGAATAACGTAAAATTCTTTTTCCTTTCTGCAGGGACCATATTTAAGTGACACCTTCCAATCAATTACTGATAAGTCTCTGTCCTCTAAGTTTTACTTTAATTAAGGCCACATAATACATTGTTTCTTTGTGTTTGCGTTTGCGTTTCCATGTTATAACAATTAGAACATTATAACATGGATAAGCAAACAGAAACACATAGAAACGATTGTGGCTTAAAGCATGTTTCTCTCTGGTGGTTGACGCTTTACAGTCTATACAATACACAGCATACCTCACTGTTTATTGATCACTTTGATTATTCTGGGGAGTGATTTCATTATAGTCTATAGACCATGATGTTTTGTTGGTTGCTGCTTCATGATTAGACTAGGGTAAGAGGTGCTAATAGAAATAGTTGCTGATGGAATTGAGTAGGCTTGTCTGTTAACACCAATAGTTTCTGTATATCTAGGTAGCTCACTAAGTCACTACCTCTGAAGCAGGTTATACCATCAATTATGAGTAGCAAAAGGCAATCTTTTGGGACAGACAGAATTCTATGGTTAGAAATACGATAGATGACTTATCCTTGATGGGGTTATTATATGTCGTTTTATCAATAAAGATATCCATTATTATCTTCATTAACTCTTTCTCTCTTATTGTATTTTTGTTGATTTTGGTTTCGTGTGAACGTGGTGATGTTAGAGGCACTTATCAGAAAACATTTTCATGACAATGCCTGCGTCTTGGCGGATTCTGATAGTAAGCCAAAGTTAGAAACTGTTGCTGTGAAAGTGAAAGTAAGGATGAGACCTTCCTCAACTACTGCTTTTGTAGTAGATTGTTTATATTCTGAAATCAAAAAGATCATGTCTGCTCTGCTTGTCCAGTTAATGGCTTTAAACTGTTGCTATTCTTGGAACTTACTTAGTAGTTTAACACTTCGTCGTCTTGCTGTTTGTTTTTCCATATAAAGGCTGAGAGAAACCTTGTGCAGAACTCGTTTCTTACTCTGTGCATTTGCTGTTAGCAAATAATTCCATACAAAATCATGCTAAAGAGAAAGTGTTACTTTCAAGAATCTCTAGTGAAATTGTTTATTGGAAAAGATGTTGAATAGATCTTGGGTGATGTGATTTGTTGTTTGTCTGTAATGCTTAAATGGTATGTCCCGATTAAATGACAAAGATTATAATTGTTGTTGTCTTTTAGTGCAGGAATTGACTTGTCTACAGGATTCTACCTTGGATTTATGGTATTATCGATACTTGACAGTAAATGCTACTGGAGCTTCAGAGGATCTCTACTGGTTACTTGGGAATGCCGACAGAGCGAGAACTGTTCATTATGTTGATATTACTGTACATTCTACAGTGGTCTGTGGTCAGTTGGCTTACAATTACACGTACTGAAAAAGAATAGTTTCTGAAACTAGACGGGTCTGACTGAACCATCATCTAGTAAGGTCAATGGTATCTTATGTATTGAGCAAATATACTGTAAAGGCTTTGCTTTATGGTTAAACAATAGAGTCTTTGTTGGTTAACTCACAAATAACATTGGTGTATTCTTCTTTACAGGTACATTATTGAAATGGGTCGTTCGTGTTATTGTAGTCCCGCAAAAATCCATGCCATTGGACTGATGGGTAATGTAGTTCTTGTTGATACTTGTATCCCTCTTCTCTCAAAACATAAACATTTGTGTACAAGTTTCCTTATTTTTATTTTTTACCACTCTCTCCAAATGCAATTTGTTTTGGATGATGTAGGTTCACTTTGGCTATAAAAATATAAAGTCAGAAACATTTTTTTATGTAAAATATCAGCCAGTAACGTTCACAACATAAAACAAGATTTTATACATCTTATAAACAGTGTTAAAAACTTCGGTACAACACATTGAAACGCCAACAAATAAGCAGAACTAGTCCATGTACGTAAAAGACCTTATTCTAACCTCTGATTTACCATTTACACACGTAGAAAACACAATTTCTAGAAGATGTTTATATGTATATAGCTCATTTTTATTCTGTTGCTATGAAGCTACAGACTCCAGTTGGTTTTTTTTTTTTTTTTTTCACAACGTAATTCGAATAGATTTGTTCGAGAGGATACTTGATAAGAAACAAATAGTATTGATTTCCCTATATTTTCAATTATAATACAAGTTTGGTTCAAATCTAGTAATATATATATTGAGGCAAATCCAGATTTCAATTTTAAAAATCTTGTTCCAACAAAACAAGTTGGTGTAACTTGAATCAAACTGAAAAAATTAACCAAATGAAACATAAATGCATTGAGAAATTTCTTCAATTTCAGGGTAAAATGTGCTAGAAGACAAAGATAACTCCGTTAAAATATCACAGAAACTAAAGCATAAACTAGTAGGTATGTTCAATGTTGTTCCTTTAGCAACATAAATATCTCCATTATTTTATTTTCACCCATCTATACAAATGCAATGTGTAACTCTGAACATAAGTTAAATTTTAACTGTATAGTATGTTTTGTCTGCTTATGGTTACAATGGCTTTTCTCGTCGGCTTCGGCTTATTACTTTGTCTTGGGGCTTATTACGCGTCGTCAAGATAAAGCACATTGGTTATGGCCATCCACTCTTTGTGCTTGACCTGGACTGGCCTTGTGTCTTTTGAGTATTTTGTGTTTGGTATTATCCAAAGCCACTTATGCTTTGGCTTGCTAGATTATCTCCCATGCTCTTGTTACTTTGTTTTGTCTTCCAATTTGCACCAAAGCTCATTCATTGACTATGTACGGTCAAATTCTTGTGTTAATTCGGTTTTGCCCTTACTGGACTTGACCTACTTGGTAGGGCAAATGATGAAAAATATCTTGGGATATAAGATCATGTAACACTAACGCCAACAAAATAAATGTACAAAGCCTTGATATAGTTTGAATTATAGCCGTATAAAATGGTTAAAAATGATAATTTTTAAGCGTTAAAATATAGTACTATTAGTTGGGTTAAAAAACTTATTAACCATTAGTTAACTGTGACCATGTCACTATATTAATCGTTTCATAATCTTCAAAATTATAACTGTATTTAACTGTGACCGTAATAAGCAGAACCGTCTTAACTTTTTTATTAAATAATTAAGTAAAAATAAAAAAAGTTATTAACCATAACCAGTGACTATACAAACGGTATCATAATAAACGTAACCATGGGCATACCTTCAAAATGGTGAAAAGTGAAAATATACTATTTTGTTTGAACTTTACTAAAATGTCTCAAATTTAGTCTAGATTTAAGTCTTATTTCTACGAACGACAATGTAGGCAACCATACTTCTCATTTGTTCATTCATTTTTTTTTTTTGATAAATTGTTCATTCATTTTACTCTTTTTAAATTCTATTAGTGTGATAGTATAAACGTTTAATTGGAAATGGACCACTTAGATATGTTATTCCTTTATGAAAAGAAATTTGATCTTTAAAGTGATCCTATCATAGAAAAGATTTGATAACTTAGAGGCAACATTGCATCCAGAAAAAACTGCAGGAAGCATTCACAGCTCACACCCATGCTCGTAACAGCTAAAAGATTAAGGGATTCTTTTTTTTAGTTTCTCTATTTATTATGTTATTATTTCATTGAAATGATCTAAGCTCGAATCTTAAGGGAGCAAATCCCAGAAGAAATGATTGCTTTTGTATCTGATTTTATTATATAGTAATCAAATATTTTTAAAATAAGAAAAAGTTGTCCCCTCTAAAGACCACCTGATCTGCATTTTTTACCTGTAATGTTCCTGTTCCACGGATTGAATCTGATACATTGATCTAAACTATATCAAGGCTTGTTCATTTATTTTTCTTTTGGTTGTTCCTTACAAAAATGATTTCTAAAAACAAATAAAAGTTCACCAAATAAATCCTCCTTTTTCTCTTGACCATTTCTATGTGATTTGGGATTATACAATTGATGTGCACATTTATATTTATATTCTATTGATTTTCAAACAATTATTTTCCACAGTGCCAGTTTCAATTGCTAGCCCAAAAAGAAGGATCTTAATTTCCCCAACCATCAAAAGTTTCATACATGTAGCCAATAATAATTAGTATATCCATTGAAATAGATTGAGCTTAACCCATGCTATATAGTACTAACTCATCTTAGTGTATGATTATAAATTTGTAATCATTAGTGGAACGACCTAGTTAGATATCCCAAATTGCCAAATTTATTTTTTTGTCAACAAATGCCAAAATAATTCCTCACAAAATAAAATAATGATCTGTCCATTCGAGGGCATCAGATATAAAAAAATTAACGATCTTACTTTATAATTAATTGGGAATAATGATAAGCATGTGTTGGAAAGTAAGAAGGGTATGGCTTTTTGGTAGGGAAGAATGTTTATTGACATCAAATTATAGCATGCACTGTCCCCTCCAAAGGGTATGTGTCATTCCCTCACCCGCTTCTCTATAAATCATGATAGAAAAAAATGTTACAAATATTTATTTCTTAACATTATAGGAAGTGACTCTAATTAATATCTCTATATAATTAAAAAAAATAATGTTAAAAACAAAATAACCTTTACATTTATGTGGGATATTACAACAATGCCATAAAACAATTTTTTTTTATTTTTTTTCAAATCTTACTAAGAATCATAATAATTCCCTATTTAGTTAATCAATTCCCTAATAAATAGCACAAAATCGATATATAGATATTTCAAAAATTTAAATATGTTTATTTATATTTAGTATCTCATAAATAAATATAAATATTTAATTAGAGCATTTAAACAATATAGTATTAAATATTTTTAAATAAAGTCATTAAAGATACAATAATAAAATCACAAAATAAAAAATTTGTAAATAATATTGTAAATAATAATTATTTTTCACATAAAATTATGGACGAAAATTAAAATTAAATTTCTTGCCATCCGACTTTAAATCATCCAGATCTTCAAATATTTTTATTGACGGATCATGACAGGCCAGAGCAGAGAAAGACGAATTATGACGGATCATGATGGATCTTATATCGAATTTCTAATCATTGATAATAATTTATATATTTGAGTAAATTAAACAGTTAAACATTTTTAAATAATGTGAAATATATGCATAACACCAATTAATTTTTTGCAACGAAATTATATTATAATCTAAATAATTAAAGAAATTTGTCAAAAATATAACACCACACATAATTATATATTAGTAATTTTACTTAACACAACAAAAATCATATATAATAATAATAAATAATATAAATAAGATACTAAAAACATAAAATAAATCTAATTTAAAACACTAATAATAATTCATAACAATATAAACTAACAAAGTTTGAAGTCGATATTTTTTTGCGCTGTGCAGCGCGAGTTACTATCTAGCATATTAATTAAAAGGATTGCATTAAACAAATGTTCGGTTTACTATCTTATTGATGACTTGTTAAAAATTAAAATGTGATTAGTCATCAGACTTCTAAGCACTCTTAACAATATTTTCACTACAGAAAATTTAGTTGTATACGCATCGGATTCTTTTTCGTCGAACTTGATTTGTTTTAATTTAAAACACATGTGTTTTGTGTGTTTGTAGGTTGACATATATATATATATATATATATATATATATATATATATATGGATCATATGATCTTTACATTTACATAAAACCCCAATATTTCAATTCATATTATATATAGCTGCTAAACGTAGACCCCACTTTATCAAAAAAATATCGTAGATTTTTATGACTACAATTACATTATATATTATATATTAATACTAATTATAAACATTGAACGTAAATGATGAATCAAACCCAAAAGTATTTTGATCTTTGTGTTTTGTAAGAAAAGATAACTAATTTGGCAATACAACAAACGAAACACATGATGATACTTGGGGGGAAAAAAGAGAGAAGAAGGTGGGAGACACGTTACAAATTACAACTCTTCGGAATGTTTTCAAAACACAAAGGGACGTCGGGTTTATAAATATCATATTAGAAGGTAGGGTCCAAATTAATAGTTTATTGCAAAATCTTGAACATTTTATTTTTTATTTTATTTTTTGTCCTAGAACATTTTATTATTTTAAGCTTAGCAGATGAGATTTGTTTTTGGTTTTACACTCCACTTGGATCACTATCACCCAAAAATAACTGAAAATTAATTCTTTTTTGAAGGATAAATAAAGAGAAAATAATGATACAGCTAAACAAAAGGGAAACCATTAAATCGTGTCTTTCAGCGTAGGGACTCCCAAGTCCTATGCTATTTGATGACAAAAAAAAAAAAAAAAAAATCTTCATCTTACATGCATGATTTACATTATTTTTCCCCGATTTAGAAGCCATAAACATATTTCAAAAAAAAAACAAAAAGCCAATGTATAGATATTAGTAACTTTTAACAAAAACAATCATCTCAGATTTTATAAGACTTGTGATGATTCAATACTAGGTCAAAAAGGAAAATAAAGAATTACACATGTAGAAAATGAATCAATAAAATATGTTTTAGTGATTTGACCAAAGGAAAAAAAATATGTTTTAGTGAATCCTGTTCTTGAATCAGAACCAAAGTAAATCCTTTTTTCGTTTCATTAGGCATATATGTATGGTTAACCTTTTCTCATTATGGCAATATTTTTTTTAATGAAAATATTTATTGATGAGTATATTAATAAGTACGAGAATCAGATCCCGATCTAAATTAAGTCCTTAAATTCTCTAAACTCGGATATGTTACAATTTCAATTGTTTGTTGTCCATAGATTATGAAACAACATGAGAAATCATGATAGTTATCCATAGTACAGTGGAAACGCCCTGATCCGTTTTTTTTTAAACAACATTTATTATTCTCATATATAATAAAAACTTCCAGCGACGTTATTCAATTAACAGTCAATTTTAACCAGCAAATTAAATCATAATTAATTATTAACTAATTAATTCATAATTAAAATCTAACAACCTAACAGTTCAACCGCACAATAATCTTAAGTAATTAAAACAGCAAAATAAACCATTCCGGTATGTCATCCGCTCTTCCAGCCGCAGTTCCACTATCTCAGCTAAGATTCATTTTCTTTACCTGCGCCATTACGAATAGACGCAGTCAGTATTTAATAAATACTGAGGAGGCGATCAACCCGTCTACTAGATCAATTATAGACAGACGACTACAGAAATATTCCCGGCATAATAGTATGTTCGGGATTCAACCAACAACAAAGCAACAACCCGACAATTAATTAAAATTGATAATTAATTAATTTCATCAAATAACCACTAATTACAGTGATTTAATTAAATTCAACAACTTAATTAATTTTAACAAATAATTAAATTCAGCAACAATAATTAAATTCAGCAATTTAATTCATTTCAGCAATTTAATTAAATTCAACCATTTAATTAAATTTAACAATCCAAGATTAAATTCAGCAATTTAATTAAATTCAACGAACAACAATTAAATTCAGTGATTTAATTAAATTCAGAAATTTAATTAAATTTACCAATTTAATTAAATTCAACAAACAACAATTAAATTCAGCAATTTAATTAAATTCACTAATTTAATTAAATTCAACTTCAACAAAGAAATTCAGCAATTAATCGACTTCAGCAATTTAATTAATTCTGACAATTAATTACATTCAACAAACAACATGCAGCTTGAAATAAATCATAACACACAAAATTAGACCGAGAAATTCTCGTAAGTCCAGTCCGACCACGGTATTGCACTCATCTTAGCCAAAAGCAAAAAACTTCCAAAAACTCTCTCCAACTCCTCTGCACTCTCCCGACATCAACTAATAGCTAGCAACCTAAATCACAATCTAACAACATGGAATAAACCAACTCAACTAACCAAAACAACAATTTAGAAAAATAACAGAAACAAGCAGTCTCAAATATAGAGTCACAAATCTAAATCTAACCGTCCAAAACCAATATGCACCGTTGAAACTCAACATCTAGATGTCCTGAAGTTATCCTCAAAATTTCGTAATGATCTGACAATAGATGAACTCGCTATCTCTCTTTGAATTCACGTTGGTCTAGATCGCATCTTTGGAAACGATCTGCTAGGTCGAACCTCTGTTTTACTACAACATGTCAGATCTGTCTACATCTCCTTCATGTGCAAGTTTCTTTTTCAGCCACAACTAAAAGCTCAGCTTCTTCTCTCCTCTATAGGAGGCCACGAAAATCCTCTGGAAAGCAAAGTAGGATTTCTCCTAATTCATCTTTAAATAGGATTAGGGTTAGCCAGTTCATTTAAGTTAAACCAAGAATAATTAATTTTTCCCCCTTAGTTTAATAGTAACTCAATAACCAAGCTCATAACCTGAAAATTGGAATTAAACCATTTTACTCTTTAATTCCGACAACATATCGCTCGGAACTCTATTCCCAGAACATGAGTGTTACAATAGTACTATGGATTGGATAATTATCCATCCAACATGATAAATCATTCGTCCATATTTGTGAGTTGTGACCACCATTTTAACAAAACAAAAAAAAGAGTAGTCACCACCATTGATAGTAACCATTATTCATTTATAAAATATTGACGTATGATTGAAAACATTATTATTGTTAACAAAATCAAATTAAATAATTTAGTTACATTATAGACTTATAGTATAATACAATACAATACGTTTTTTTTTTTGGATAATGATAAAATGCGTTGTATAAAATATTATCCATATATATATGCAAATTAGTTCTTTTTCTATTATTATGTTTTGAAATCTATTTTGTTTTTAGTACAACGCATTTAGTACAAAATATTATCCATATATATATAATATGTTTTTAGTGTGATATTAGGTATTGTGGTTGGAGAGCTAAAACAACACTAAAACAATATAGTTTTACACTATTTTAGTGTTATATATTAAAGATACTCTTACAGAAGAACATGAGAAAAGGAGTTTTTATTTTTTGTTGTTGTTAAACAATGAGAAAAAGAATTTAAAACAAATAAAATGCACACATGGAGAAATAATTAAAATAAATAGTTTTTTTTTTGTGTGGGTTGCCTTCTATAAATATATGTACGTTAGTGTACATTACGCAACACTTAAGACACTCTCTTTGCTTCGTTTTTTTAAATAGAATTTTCAGTCACCGGAGAAAGAAAAACAAAAAAAACTTCACCGGCGAAATGGACGAATCATGGCGTATGAAGATGGGTTTAGGCGTTGATCCTTTCTTCTCCATCGCTCGTAAATCAATGGACGCTCGAATCGAAGCCGAAGACTTCGCCGATGTTTTCGGTGGTCCACCGCGAAGCGTCCTCACCAGAAAATTCTCCGGCGACTTCTCTCGTTCCGACTGTTTCTACGACGAGATTTTTCGACCACCGGGGATTTGCTCCGGTGGATCCCTTCTCTCTTCTAAATCTCACGGAAGAAACCTACCGGCTTTCAGAATTCCCTCCGGCGATGAAGGATTTTACGACGGCGTGTTCGGCGGTCGCGGTGGGGCGGCGAAAGATGGATCGAAGAAACAAAGACCGATGGCGAAATCAAGATCGAATTCATCATCAGTGCTAACTTCCGAAGAGGTCAGTCCTCACTATCCACCACCGGCAGCAACTTCCGGCGACGACGCGGGATTTTCTTCTTTTACTTCTAGACTCAGGTGAGTCAAACATTACTATTTTACCCTCCACATCAGTGCTGTTTCTTCACAATTCCCGAGGTCACATCCGTAATATTTATCTCTCTGTTTTTTTTTTTTTTTTTTTTTAGACCGTTGAACGTACCGTCGAGAAGTCATAAACGAGAATCAAATAAACAGAGTTTCCCGGCGTTTCCATCAGCCAGAGATTCATTCTCCGGCCAAAATAACACACCGGAGAAAACAGATTTCTATTACCAAAAACCACATTTCAGCGGATCAAGAAGAGCCACTTCGCCGGAGACTATAAGCTTAGATCCAAACCGGGATGTTTTTCGTTTTAATTCAGGTTCTTTGGTCAAATAGCAATTGGCACGCAATTTCTTTAGCAAATCTTCGAGATGGATCACAAGTGAAGAAAGCTTATCAAAAAGCTCGGCTTTGTTTACATCCAGATAAGCTTCAACAAAGAGGAGGAGCTTCACCGATTCAGAAATCGATCGCAAGTAGAGTTTTCGCCATTCTTCAGGTACTTAACCCAACAAAAACTGAGATCGGTTCAGCCAGTAAGCTTTGATTTTTATGTTTTGGTCACTAACTCTTTACATTTGGTAATTTGTAGGAAGCGTGGGCCGTGTACGTTACAAATGAAGGACTCTCAAGCTAAACCGGAATTTTCAAACCATAATTTTGTGGTTTATATTAAACCGGAGGTGTTGAGAATCGGTTTAAAATGTAAGAAGAATAAGAGCAAAAAATACAGAAAGATGGAAAAGCAAAGTTTGGTTACTTTTTATTGTAAAAGTCTAATGAACATTTCCATGTGTTGCCTTTGTATCTTCCATTGTCAATGTTCTTATATACAGAAAACAACAAATGTTCAAAACATACTTTTAAGTAGATATTAACGTGTGAAACGAATTGAGTCTGGATAAGTAAAATCTCAATAAATTTATCGAATTGAACTCTTTTGTTTTTTTTTTTTGATTAAAGATAAATAACAAGGCTACAAGTATAGTATCGAAACTACATAAAATCACGATAAACGATTTTATATCAAATATATCCAATACTTTCCGATTCCCATGATATTCATCTTCCATTTGTTTTGTTTGATAAGAAAATAACAAAGTGTTATGAAACAAATAGAATCGTTTAGAAGAATACATAACTATTTACTCCACACAAACGGGTTAAGTTTCAAAGAACCACTAAAAGTAGTAAAAACATATGCTCACGAGAACACAAAGATCAGGTGATGTCATAAAATAGTCACATAGCCACCATTAGAGCAACTCCATCCATAAAATCTCTCAATATATATATATATATATATATATATATATATTAAATGGATATTTCAAAAAGAGGAAAATATATATATATACACACACATATATATATATATATTGTTAAATGGATATTTCAAAAAGAGAAAAATTGAATAGCTAAAATAATATTTGAATCTAATACTCCTAGCAGAAGTAAAGTTCTTCTTAATATGGACAGTACAATTTAAAGAGTTTAAAGCACAATTAAGAACTGAAAGATCAATAAAGAATAACTCTCTTTATTATGGTTTAGAAAATCACTCAAAATTAAAGCTCTTTCAATCTCTCAATCTTAATCTCTATAAACTCATAAGTTATACCACACACCTTGGCATCTCCTTATATAAGAATCTCTTAACAATTATCCTAATCTTATTAGAACTTATATTTAGATAACTCCTAAATATCTCTTTAGATAACTCCTAAAGGTTTTAGTCCTAATCCTAATAGCTCATAGCTCAAGCTATCTTCAAGCTTAATCCAACATTCTTCCCCTTAAGCTTGAAGTCAACTTTCATCAAGTCTTGAACACCAATGAGATCTCTCATCTCTTTGAATTTGATTCTTCCAAGGGCTTTATTAGTATATCCGCCTTTTTCTCATTCCCGAGAACATGTTCTACTTCAAAGATTCCATTCATAACACACTCTCTTATGAAGTGATACCTCGTATATATGTGTTTACTTCGACCATGAATCACCGGGTTTTTAGTAAGACCAATCGCTGATTTATTATCGATTCGAATGAGAACCTTTTCACATGGTGATCCAATGATCTCACCAAACAGATCTTGGAGCCAAATTGCTTGTCTTGCCACTTCAGTTCCTGCCATAAACTCGGCCTCACAAGAAGATAATGCCACAATATCTTGTTTTTGCGAACACCACGAGATTGGACTTATACCAAGATAAAAAATGTGACCTGTTGTACTCTTGCCATCATCTGGATCAACATTATGGCTACTATCGTTGTAGCCTACTATCTTCGGTATCTTTGAAACGAAACGTTCAAATTTCAAACCGAGAGTAGTGGTACCTCGCAAGTATCTCAGACAATGTTTCATTGCGGCTCCATGTGACTCTTTTGGACTTTCCATGTATCTGCTCAAGACCCCTACACAGTAAGACAAGTCTGGTCTTGTGTGTAGTCGATAACGAAGGCAACCAATGTTTTTTCTAAAACTTGTAACGTCGATATCCTTTTCCTTTTGTGTCTTTGATAGCTTACCTCCTGTCTCCATTGGTGTATGAACCGGATTATAATCTTTCATCCCAGCATCTTCTAGGATTTTTAAAGCATACCGCTTTTGATTCAGTGTTATTCCGCCTTCTTGTTAACATACCTCAATTCCAAGGTAGTATGTCAATTTTCCGAGGTCACTAATTTCAAACTTAGAAGCCATCTCCTTTTTGAACATGTCAATGATCTTCATGTTTGTCCCCATGACAAACAAATCATCTACATAGACCGCCACAAGCAGAAGACTTTCACCCGCCACTTTCCTATACACCAAAGGCTCCTTTGAACATTTTTCAAATTTAAGTTCCTTGAAAATTTGATTTAGCTTATGATTCCATGCTCTTGGTGCCTGCATTAATCCGTACAACGCTTTATTAAGTTTGAGAACTTTATCTTCACACCCTTTTTCTTCAAACCCTTCTGGTTGTGTGACATAAATGGTTTCTTTTAATACTCCATATAGAAAAGCCGTTTTGATGTCGAGGTGATGTATTTTCCATTCATATGAAGCCGCAAGATTTATGAGAAGTCGTATTGTCTCAAGTCGAGTTACTGAAGACAATACTTCATCGAAGTCTATTCCATGTCATTGTACGTATGCCTTGGTTACTAGTCGAGCTTTGTGTTTATTGATGCTTCCATCAGAGTTTTTTCTTAAGCTTGAATACCCACTTTAGACCAATTGGTTTTGCTCCATCCAAAAGATCCATGAGATTCCAAGTTTGATTCTTAATAACCGAATGGATTTCATCTTCACAAGCAAGTATCCAAGCTTTAGAATTCTTTGCTTCGTAAAAATATCTTGGCTCATCGTTTAAACACATTTGTAGTTTTTCTCCTTCTTTTTCAGTGAGTAGGACGTAATCTTCTAGGTATTTTGGCTTTGTAGTTTGTCTTTGTGAAGTTTGTAGTGCTAGTTGTGGCTGAGGCTGAGATGAAACTTCTTCATTCTCTGTTTTATGTTCGAATGATGCCACAAATTCACTATCATTGTCATTGCTTGTCTCATCGTCATTTCCAGAACTATCGATGATTTGCTCTGTTTCATTGCGACTCACATCTGTTTCTTGGATTCCATGGTTTCCTAATTCTTCAAACACGACTCTGAAACTTCCATCGTGTTCTTGCTCATTGGCTTTATGATTCCATTTCCAACTCTTTGTTTCATCGAATAGAACATCACGACTTAATATTACCTTCCTTGTTTGTGGATCAAACAACCGATATGCCTTTGAACCCAGTTCTGTGCCTAAGTGAACAAGCATTCGTGATCTATCATCTAGCTTTTTCAAATGTGGCTTCTCAACTTTTGCGTATCCAATGCAGCCAAAAATCCATAAGTGATCAATGCTCAGTTTCTTAGCTTTAAAACCTTCATATGGGGTTTTATCCTTGAGTGTTCTCGTGGCTATTCTATTTAGAAGATATGTAGAATGCCTTATTGCTTCTCCCCAAAGATAGTTTGGCAAATGCATGTGCTTCATGATATTTCTCGTCATTTCCATTAGCTTTATGATTCTTAATCCCATATTAACCTTGTACAATCGGTTCATTGATCTGTTTGCTTTGACAAATAGTTTTCCCTCGCTATCATGCATTGTTAGGTAGTCTCCTCTCATCCTTATATCACACCCTGATTCTGTAGCTTGTCTGAGACTGATGATATTACTTTTTAATTCTGGAATAAAGTAGACATTCGTCATTACTCTTGGTTCTCTATTCCTATTGGAAAAGGAAATTGATCATTTCCTTTTGATGTCTATTTGTGAGTCATCTCCAAATCTCACTTTTCTAATAACTGAATCATCAATCTTGGAGAAGTATCTTTGATCTCCAGTCATATGGTTGCTAGCTCCATTGTTGAGGTACCAAATATTATCTTCCCCTGTGTTTGTTTCATACTTACTTGGTATGCATTTTTTTCATTTAGATATACCATCTCATGCATCATCAGCTCGTCCGCATCTTGTGTATCATCATTGCTATTCTCTTGTGCTTCTTGCAACTTGAGCAGATGATCAGGACAACTCGAAGCATAGTGGCCTGTCTTGTCACACCTATAGCATGTTATTTTCGATATATATCTTCCTCCATTAAAGCTTCCTCCATTAAAATGTCTGCGACCTCTTCCTCTGGATTAGAAGCATCCTCCACGACCTCTGCCTCTAAACTCACCGTTTTGATCGCGATTTGAATAAGCTTCCATGTTCGTATACATTAGCTTGCTTTGGTCTTCTTGTGTTTCTTCTTCTTCAAATATGCATTCTTCGTAGGCTTTTAGGCAACCTATGATATCCCCAAAGCTTGTGGTATTAAGGTCCACCACTTGTTTGAGAGAAGCAACTATGTGTATGTATTTTTTCCGACGAAGGCTTTTAAGGAATTTCTTGACAAGCTTTGACTCTTCGAGATTTACTCCTAAGGCAGTCGACTTTGATGATATTTCGGATATTTTCCCTGCAAAAATATCGATTGTCTCTGAATCTTTTATCTTGAGTCAATCGAATTCAGCCATTAGTGTTTGTAACCTTGCTTCCTTAACCCTTTCTGCTCCCACATGTCTTGCTTTAATCGCTTCCCATACTTTCTTTGCGGTGTCTAGTTCTCCAACCTGCAAGATAAGTGTCTCGGGTATTGATTGAAACAAGAGTGCCATAGCCATGCCATTAGTTGTCCCATCGGTTGTCCCTGCCTCTATGATTTCCCAAACTTTATGAACTTTAAGACATATCTTCATCCTCATGGCCCATACTGTGTAATTAGTTGAGTTAAGCATAGGACACTGGATTGAAGATGGTCCTCCACCTTCTTTTGCTCTTTCGGTCGTCGGTATAGTAAGATCTCCCATGGCTCGGGTTTTTTTTCTTACTTAATTGACACAAACCTTCGTGATCAAGTCTCTAACTTTGATCAATCTCTTCCTAAGCTCTGATACCAATTAAAGAGTTTAAAGCACAATTAAGAACTCAAAGATCAATAAAGAATAACTTTCTTTATTATGCTTTAGAAAAACACTCAAAACTAAAGTTCTCTCAATCTCTCAATCTTAATCTCTATAAACTTATAAGTTATGCCACATCTTGGCATCTCCTTATATAAGAATCTCTTAACCAATATCCTAATTTTATTGGAACTTATATTTAGATAACTTTTAAATATATCTTTAGATAACTCCTAAAGATGTTAGTCCTAATCCTAATAGCTTATATCTCAAGCTATCTTCAAGTTTAATCCAACACAATTGTCATCATAACCTATTTCTTACTTATTTTCAACAAGCAATAAGAATGGTGGAAGTTTTTGGTGGGCAATCTATTGTTTCTATGTGCTTATGGAAAACCAAATCTCAACTATCATTTTCTTAACAAACAATACATGGATTAGGTGAATATACATGATCTTGCATATTAAATTATGATAATCTTTGTTGGAACTCAATTTTTAAGACATGTTTCATGGGTTTTTTTGGGTACAATTTTTCGATAAATTTCTTAATTGGAATAATCGAATGATGAGAGTGCTGGATTCATCTAGAACATCATATGTCAAGATTGAAGTTAAATTTAATGAGAAATGTGGATCCAAAGTAAGTTTCTTGTAAAACATAAATTAGAACAAAATTTTCAGTCTCACATTAGAAACTTAAGGTGAAAATCCTCTCGTATGTATAATATAGAGCCTGACCTTTATCCCATTGAAACGAGATATAGTTTTCAAAGGATTAGTTACTTCATCTTCATGTGTATGCATTAGCAAATGCTAAGAAAATCATGCCCACCAAAAAAATCATGTTGCAACTTTCTGCATTTTTTAAGCATTTAGTTTTTAATATAAGTGAAAATATCCAAATATTAATGATTCAACTACACAACAAACAATATGAGTGTTCAAAAAACATAAAATTCCAAGTTTAAGACACTATTTTCTCTCTTTAGTGACATATTTTTATCATGTACAGCTTACCAGCTCTTTCTCAATGATTGCATCATTTACATTTCATTTTCTGAAGACAAGTTTTCCGGAGGCGCAAACAAGGTTTCAATAGACGTTGTCAACTCAGATTTCCGTTCATTATCCTACATACCATTTCTCCAACTGTTCTTTTGTCTTCTTATATTCCTCAATGTTGAAGATTCTTAGGATATATCCGTTGCTTTCACCTTTAAGATGTAATTAAAATTAAAATTAAAATTCTCTATTTAATTTTAAAATTTTACTATGTAATATTTTGGAACATATTTAATATGTAAAAATTTTAAAATACACAAAATTTGCAAATAAATTATATTTTTTCGTATTTTACATAATTTTCTATCTATTATAATATATATAAAAATATTATATTATACATATATTTAAAATAAAAACTATACATAAAAAAGGATCTGGACACTTTGGATATCATGTTTTCCGGATTGGATCAAAGCAGATATCAGATTTTAGATATTTTGCCCACCCCTAGATACAAATGTCTACAAACGAAAGAATAAACCTTAATTAGGTAAATAAATTTCTATTTTTTTCATAAAAAGTTTCATCTTAAAGCATGCTTTAAAAATAGATTACTAGATAGTAACCCGCGCTCGACAGAGCGAAGAAATATCGACTTCAAATTTTGTTAGTTTATATTACTATAAATTATTATTAGTGTTTAAATTAGATTTATTTTATGTTTTTAGTATCTTATTTATTATTATATATGGCTTGTGTTGTATTAATTAAAATTACTAATATATAATTATGTGCGATGTTATCTTTGTGACAAATTTATTTAATAAGTTAGATTATAATATAATTTTGTTGCAAAAAATTAATTGGTGTTATGCATATATTTCACATTATTCAAAAATCTATAAATTTTTGATTTACTCAAATATATAAATTATTGTCAATGATTAGAAATTCGATATGAGATCCATTATGATCCGTCTTTTTCTGCTCTGAACTGTCATGACTCGTCCTAAACCATTATAAAAAATAAAAATACTTGAAGATTTGGATGATTCAAAGTTAGATGGTAAAAAATTTAATTTTAATTTTCGTCCATAATTAATAAGAGAGAAAAAGTGAGTTTAATCTTATGTGAAAAGTAATAATTATTTACAATATTATTTACTAATTTGTTTTTAGTTATATTAATTTAACGATTATTATTGTATCCTTAATGATTTTATTTAAAAAATACTATATTGTTTAAATACTCTAATTAAAAAATTTATATTTATCTAGGAGATACTAAATATAAATAAACATATTTAAATTTAAAATATTAAGAATTAGAATTTGAAATGTCTACATATAGATTTTGTGCTATTTATTAGGGAATTTATTAACTAAATAGGGAATTATTATGATTAGTAATAAGATTTGAAAAAAAATAAAAAGATTCTTCAATGTCATTTATTGTAATATTTCATGTAAATGTAAGGTTATTTTATTTTTAACATTGCTCAAATACTTGTATAGAGATTTAACCAATAACGACATATATCCGTTTCTTTCCGGAATCTCGTGATTGATATTGATATATTGATAGAATTTAACGATTCATAAGATAGGGATTGATATTGTAGAATTTAACGATTTAGCTGTTTAGTGTCAATTTACGATATACAAGTACGTTATCTTCGTTTACAAGTATGCTAATTTTCGTTTATGAATTTTTGTTGTTGTCTTTTAAGATTCTTATTAAGGGAAAACAAATAACTATCATATAAGACAACAGACAATTCATAAAAGACAACAAGGCACAAAATTAAAACGAATACAATAAACAACTAAATCATGATATTCAATTCAACTAGATCAATCCCTAGGGTGGTTCATGCATGTATAACGAATTTCATGGTTTCCACGGAATTCCGGAAAGATACAGATCCTTGGTTTCTTCTGTATAGCTCTTGTTTAAGTATGATCATTATTTATTTATTTGTTAACAATTTATGATACATTATTGGCTATTTCTTGGGCGAATGGTCTATTTTCTTATCTTGCTTTCGGCCGATTTGTATCCCATCTTAAACTGATTTATTTTGCTTTGAGCAATACTGATGTATCTTCACTGTTTTATGAGAGACCAAATTTCGACAATGAAATGTTACTACACTATGATGTACTCTTGTTTCTACATGTAGATTGTATGAATAATATAAGCAACAAAGGATATCTATGGTATGTGAATGTGACATACCACATAGACAAATCAAGTTTCTCATTTAAATTTTAGCAGTTTGGATCACACCAAAAGTATTCGTTTAGTTTATTTTGTTTTTTCATTTATATTGCAATATCTATGGAACCTCACTGTCGAAAGTGAAAAATCGATAGTGTAGAAATGGCAAAATCGATTCTCAATCCAACCAAATCTGTAAAAGCTTTTACTTTCTCAGGTTATCAGATTCAAGCTTTAAGATACTCGCAACACGCAGCATGCTATTCACAGCATTCCAAGGAATCAAACAAGATTAAATATAAAAATTCCCCAATATAGTTTCAAACTTTCACCTTTGCTCCACTTCTTGACGTTTCCTTTGTATAACTTCACAAACCCCCACTACTATTGTAATTTTCAACGAACAAAATCTATAATTAAAAAAAAAAAAAAACACAGCTTACGCAGACTGTTTCGCAATTGTCACGGCACCATTAGTACCAGTACCACCAGAAACTTGAAGAGACAAAACAGGATTTGTGTGTATATTAGATATATCTTTATTCTTGTTGTTGTTTCATCTCTTCATTACTTTCTACTTTCTAAGCTTATCTAACAGATTATTCAAGGTAGATGCTTACCATCGGTTCCTTCCTCTTTCTCTTCGTCGATTGTTTTCCAAACAATGTCCTTAAGTCCCGTTGTGAGGTTCTTGTAAAACTAAAAGGTGAAGATGCAAACATCAATTACTGGAACACCTTACACCATTTGACTAGAAAAAGCACCAACTTGGTTTTGATAGAACCAGAGCATAGTTTATACGACTTTGCATACCTTGTGGAATTCCAAGGTGTCACCTCCTGACTTTCGCATTTCAACCATGTAAAGAGATGGAGCAACTTGAAAAACCTGAAGGTACATGTCATTTACGTTTAAAATAGATTTCATCCAATCATAAAAGGATGATCACTGGTCATTGTGAAAGCTACCTCAGTGGCAACTGCTAACTGACCCTTGCGGCCTGATTTCTCTCCTAGCAGCTTCATCTGAAGGAGTTACGAAATGGTAAAAGGGTCTAATCAGAAGTAACAAATCAATACACCTTCACAGCATGGGTTAATATGTAACAGTATTCCAACCTTGTAGTTATTTTTCTTGACATCAAACCCCATCGGTCCTGCCGCAGCCTCAATTTTTGTGACTATCTCATTAGCCGAACATTTGGAAGTAAATCGAGTTTTTCGTTTCACAAGCCCCTGAAAGCAAAAAGTTGCTTATCGCTCAGAATGACTACCTTCTATCAAACAAAGTATGGGATTCCAAAGAAAAAGTATTGGTCACTAAACTTATGGAGTAAAGCTACTTCTCATTTAAATTTGTGAACAAAACAAGAGCCTTATTAGATGCTGAAATCTAAGGACCAGCTGTACCATTTGTTTTTCGAACAGTGAACCAAGATTGAGACCCTGAGAGGTCGAGATGAGCTCAAAAGCATTCATGGTTACTGGTGTTTTAAGTCCTTCTTCCCGCCTCTCCACAACAAGGTTCTTAGACTCCTATTAAGCAACAAAAACAAACTGAGTAATCTCCAAGACAAAGTTCACAGAAAAAACTAAAAGAGAAACGAAACACATTAGCCTTACCCCTGAGTCATCAAAAATTGCATCAACATCATCAAGGCTGACATTAGCATTCTCAAATTTAGGTGCTTTATACCCTTTTTTAAACCACTCGTTTTCAATGACCTCAGCAAATGTAATCCTCTGCCCAATAACAAAAATAAGTGTGAACTACTCAATCCACTGGAAGCTTTTGCCTCTTCTAACGGTAAGGTACAAAGGAGAGCTCCTCAAATATAATACGATAGGAAAATATACTGTTGCTGGATTGGGATCCAGAATCCTTTTGATTAATTTCTTTGCACTTGCAGAAAACCAGGGAGGGCAAGTAAATTCTGCTTTGAATATCTGTAAATATGAAGAAAGAAGATTCAGGTGACATTCTATGCTATAAAAATCTCGTGTCCTATAAAAATGACAGAGCCTCCTAAATGACAGCTTCTAGAAATGCAAATGAAGAACAATAAAGCCTAAAACCTTTTTATATAACGACGTCAGGTTAGAATCTTCGAAAGGTAAATAACCAGCCATTAAGACAAAGAGAATCACACCACAAGACCACAAATCAGCCTTCGCTCCATCATAACCTTTGTTGTTGATTACCTAGAAAGAAAAGAAAGAGGGTTACTGAGACCAGAAAAGGATAGACTTCAAGCTTCAAGACCATTGTGTGTCAGTTTACAGTAGAGTTCAATAATACCTCCGGAGCAACGTAATTGGGTGTTCCACATGTTGTGTGAAGTAACCCATCCTCCTAAACAAGAAGAGTCCCAAAATCAGCTTTTGAAGACTCATGGAAAATGTTTTCTTTAGACGCCATAGTAGTTGAACAATCAAGCTATGACATTTACATAGAAATAATAGAAAAAGAAATCAATATATCAATACTCACTCGGACTTGCTGAGGTAGAGCGCTCAATCCAAAATCAGATACTTTCAGAGCACCATTTGCATCCAAAAGCAAATTTTCTGGCTGCAATCATAATTCAACACATTGAACCATAATTTTTTAATCCCAATTCATTCACAAGAACCCTATGGAAGAAAAGAAAATAAGATTCCTCCTAACCTTAAGATCTCTATGATAAACTCCTCTGCTATGGCAATAATCCACCGCATTAATAAGCTGTTGGAAGTACTTCCTCGCCTCATCTTCCTTCAATCTCCCATTACTTGACTAATACATGACAATTTTAAAGAATCAAGATCTCATTTCTACATAATATTAAGAAAAAAAAACATCTTTAATAAACTGAAATGAAAGCTTACAATTTTATCGAAAAGCTCCCCACCAGTTACAAATTCCAAAACAAAGTAGATCTTAGTTTTGCTAGCCATCACCTGAACAAGAAGAAGAAGAGAATCTATAGCTACAAAAGATACCAAACGAACACATAGAATAATCCATAATATTATATACATATGATTAGCCAGGGACCACAAAATGTTCCATAACTTCAAACAAATCTCAGATTATTGTAGAAATCTAAGAACAACACATAATCTTTTTAGATTCTACTAAAAATACAAAATTAAGAAAATCAAACCTCAAACATACGGATCACATTTGGGTGCTTGATCAATTTCATAGTCGAAATCTCACGTTTGATCTACACAAACACAAAACAAAACCAAATATGAAGTTAATCATAACATCTGCGTAAATCCAATTCCCAAAAACGATCACACAACAAACGGATTTATAATACCTGACCGATCATCTTATTTTTCAACACTTTCTCTTTATCAATAACCTTAATGGCAACATTATCTCCGTTCTCAACATTTCTAGCGAATTTGACCTTAGCGAAGGTTCCTTCACCCAAAGTTCTTCCAATCTCGTACTTACCAACTCTTGTCCTACCTGAAGCACCACCACCAGAAGGCGTCGATCGAGACGGAGTAGATCGTGAAGGTGTTGTTCGAGAAGCCATATCTCTCTCGCTCGCGCGCGCGCTCGCTATGTCGATGTCGATGTATAGATCTCTATTTATTTCAGAAGGACCTCTTCTTCTTGCATGGCTGCCATACTTGGGATTTCGCAACGCTCATCTTTCTGAGTGTGCTACTTAAGCCCAAATCTAACTCGATCTCCTCTCTCTTTCACGCAAGCCATTCGTTTGTCAAAGAAAAAAAGAACAGAAATGAAGAACACGAGAACTTTTACAAGTTCAGGTTCCTCGCCGAACCCTACGTCTCACCGAAATCTAGTTCTGGAATCCACTAGAAACAGCTCAGATCCGAGCTTCAACTTCTCTCTCTACAGAGTTCTCTCTAGCTTTCTCTTTCTATATTATTCTCTGTTACAACGATAATGATGATAAGAGAAGAAGATGAAAAGCTATAATAAAAACAACGCTTCATAACTCTACATATATGATGTCACGTGACTTTAGATTCCTTCTTAAACCATCTCGTTGAACTAGAGTCTCTCTAATGCTTAAAAAGTATTCTCGTGCATAGGACATGTTTTCTTCAAATCTCCACCTTGTCATCTGCACTACCTGTTTCTAGCTTTAACTTAGATTCCAATTCCGGATCATGAGTAAACCCACTCATCTTCATATCTCTCGAGTAAGCCCACTCGACTTCATATCTTCTTGAGTAAAACACCACTCAGCTTATCATGGAGCATTTCAGATCCAATCAATTATCTTCAACTCTGAGCAGTTTCAAACTTCTTGAAGCTTGCTCACTGTAGTAACTTTTGTAAACACATCGGCTGGATTATTTGCTGTACCGATCTTCAATACCCTCACTGTTCCATCTGATATCAAGTCTCTGATAAAATAAAACTTTGTAGCTACATGTTTGGTCCCCTCATGAAATACTGCATTCTTAGCTAGTGCAATTGCACTTTGAGAATCACAATGAATGTCCACTGTGTCTTGAGCAAACTCCAGTTCATTAATGAGACCTTTCAACCAAACTCTTTCCTTTGTAACCTCTATCAATACTATATACTCCGCTTTAGTTATTGACAATGCTGCTACTTTCTGTAAACTTGACCTCCAGCTGATTATATTACCACCAATTGTATACACAATTCTTGAAATCGACCTTCTTCTATCTAGATCAGCTGCATAGTCTGAATCGCAGTAGCCTATCACAACAAACTCTCCCTTATTCTTGTAACATAACTTCTTTTCCAATGAACTATTAATGTACCTAAGTACCCATTTCACCGTCTGCCAATGTTCCTTAGAAGGTTTACTCATGAATCTACAAACCAAACCCACTGAGTATGCTAAGTCTGGTCTATTTCCAATCATAGAGTATATTAAGCTACCTACAACACTCTGATAAGGCACACACCTCATAACTTCAGACTGTTTTCTTACTTCCTCTTCAGTAGCCGACTTCAATCTGAAATAAGCTCCCATAGGAGTTTTTACTGCTTTAGGCTGATCCATCCAAAAGGTTCTAAGGACTTTAAGTAGATAACCTTCTTGAGATATAGACAAAGTACTCTTAACTCTATCTCTGGAGATTTCCATTCCCAAAATCTTCTTTCCATCTCCTAAGTCTTTCATATCAAACTCAGAATTTAATAACACCTTCAGTTCACAGACCTGCTTCTTGTTCTTTGAAGCGATGAGTATGTCATCTACATACAGCAACAGATACATATAATCACCATTTTGTAACTTCTTGAAGTAGACACATGGATCATAGTCACTTCTCTTGAAACCACTGACTTGCATAAACTCGTTGAACCTGTTGTTCCATTGTCGAGGTTACTGTTTCAAACCATATAGCGACCTCTTCAGCATATATACTTTCTCTGGATGTTTTGTATCAACATATCCTTCTGGTTGATTCATATATATTATTTTATCCAGAAACCCATGCAAAAAAAGCCGTTTTCACATCCATTTGCTACAGTTCCATATCAAAATGAACTACTGCTAATAGCAAAAATCTGATCGACACATGTTTCACCACTGGAGAAAATATTTCATGATAGTCTACACCTTCCTTTTGTGGGTAACGCTTAGCTACCAACCTAGCTTTAAACCTGGGACCTTCTACTCCAACTATTCAAGCTTTCCTTTTGAATACCCCCTTACACCCTATAGGTTTCTGAATCTTATCTCTATCCACCAAGATCCAAGTCTTATTCCATATCAATGAGTCCATCTCTTCATCTGAGGCTTCTAGCCATTTTTCTCTATCAACATCAGTGAGAGCCTCCTGATAACTTGAGGGTTCTGGTTTACCTCCATCTTTAGTAACCAAATAGGCATATCCTACTATTTCTTCTAATTCTTCTTCATTGACTACATAATCTTGTAAATTTGCTGGTAATGTAGTCTTCCTCTTGGGACAATCTCGAACTAACTGATAATCACTCAAGTCTAGTTCTTCTACCGTTGTATCTGGTTTTTCTTCTTTAAGACTTTGACCAGATTGTGCATTATCCCCCATAGCTCCACCTTGATTCACATTTTCTGAATTCTTGTTATCACCTGCAATATCTTCATTAACAAACTTGTTAGTTAATAAAAGGTTACTAGATATACATGTTCTTTATTGGTTGATAACATCCTTGTACATCAGATATTCTCTAAACACCACATTGCGACTAATTGTGCACTTATTCTCATCAATCAGCCAGACCCTAAAGCCTTTGACTCCTTCTAGATAGCCAGTGAATACCCCTTCCTTTGCCCTCAGATTTAACTTCCCATCATCTAAATGTAAATAAGCTATGCATCCAAACCTTCTCAAATCTGACAGACTTGGAACATCCGAAGTCTATATTTCCTCAGGTATATCATGATCTATTGCGGAGGAAGGCGATCTATTAATCAAATAGACCAAAGTAGAGGCAGTCTCAGCCCAAAAAACCTTGACTAGACCACTTTCACTCAACATACTCCTCACTTTGTTCATAATACTCTTGTTGATCACTCTGCAACTCTATTCTGCTGAGGGTTATAAGTACATGTTCTATGCCTGACTTCCCTCTTGTTTGCAAAACTCATCAAACTTTGAGTTACAGAATTCCAATCCATTTTCGGTTCTCAGCTTCTTACCCTTCCTCTCACTCGGAATCTCAACCATCTTCTTCCATTCAACAAATTTGTTGAATGCTTCATCCTTTGTCTTAAGAAAGTATAGTCATACCTTTCTAGACCAATCATCAGTAAATGAAATAAAATACAGACACTTCCCTAGGCTTAATGGAACATTCGGTGAACCCCACAAGTCTGAGTGCACATAATCCAGCTTATTCTTTGTCACATGTTGAGCAGGACCAAAACTTACCTTGTGCGTCTTGCCAATCACACAGTCCTCATAGAACTTAACCTCTGTCACCAGATCATTTCCAAAGCAGCCCTTTTTTTGTAATATTTCTAATCCTTTTTGATCTACATGTCCCATCCGACTATGCCATAACAAAGACTAATCCTTAACCTGTGTGTCTTTGCTTGACACAATTTCTAGAGCTTCTCATCTCTTTGCCTCACCTTGTAGAATATATAGGGATGCTTTCCGTGTCCCTCTCATGAAGATTGTGCATCCTATAACCACTTTGAGAATACCGTTTCCTCTCTTGAATTCACACCCTTTTGATTCAAGAGTACCCATCGAAATCAGATTCTTTGACATGCTAGGCATATACCTCACATCATGAAGTACAAAAGTAGTCCCATCAGGATTTAGGAATCTGATTTTGCCAATATCTTTGACCTCTGAGTATGAATTATTTACCATCATCACTTTACCTAACTCAATCTCCTTGAATTCTATAAAGAATTCCTTTCTCGGTGTCATATGAAAAAAACATTATGTGTCCATTATACTAAACCAACTTAAATTTGAACTCCAATTTTTTCCAAGTCTTACCAAAATCGGATTTCTTTTTCGTGACCACTCATCTGATCCAGCTTATCTTCACTCAAATTTACCTCTAATGCGATCAATCCCACCAAATCTTGTGCATTATCTCTTGCTAATGCTGACTCTCCTTTGTCGTGTCTGAACCTTGTGTTTATTCTTTTCCAACCACTTATAACAATGTTTCTTGAAGTGCCCTTTCTTACCACAAATCCAGCAAATCTTCTTCCCTTCCTTGGATTTGGACCTTGTTCTATTGTTCCCTTTGCTAGATTGGTTGTTCCTTGTTTCTTGTCTACCCCGAACAAACAATCCTTCAACTGTGTGCTTAGTTCCAGAGCTATCCCCTAGATCCATCTCATTTGATCTAGTTGTGCTTGCCACCTCTTCAAATCTGATACACTCTCTACTATATTTTAGTGTTTCCTTTAGCATATCAAATTTGGCTAGCAACAGACTGAGCAATAACACTACTTGTACTTCATATGGAACCTCAATACTCAAATACTAAGGTTTGAGATGAGTTTCAGAAAATCATCGATATTCTTATCAATGGATCTTGATTCTTGCATCTTAAAATTGTATACTTTCAATTGCAGATGCACTCTATTTGGAAGACTCTTTATCATATAGATTTTTTCAAGAGTAGCCCAAGATTCTGCAGCAGTCGCGCTGATTGATTTGCCTTAGAACTGGATCTGCAACATTAAGATAGATCATCATTTTTGTTTTTCCGCATCGATTTAATCTCAATGTTTCTTCTTCGATCCACTTCTTTTTCTTCTCCGGAGGAGTTGTCACAGTCAACACATCTTTCAAACCTTGAATACTTAGATGCGCGAACATTCTTGTTCTCCAAAGGGAGAAATCTCCAGATCCGTCGAATTGAGCCACATCGAGCCGTAAACTCGACATTCTTCCATTCTGTTTCGCCACCGTGATGGCTTTGATACCAATTTGTGATACTTAAGCCCAGATCTATCTTGATCTCCTCTCTTTTTCACTCACGCCACTTGTTTGTCAAAGAAAGAAAGAATAGAAACGAAAAACACGGGGATTTTTACGAGTTCAGGTTCCTTGCCGGAACCCTAAGTCTCGCCGAAATCTAGTTCCAGAATCCACTAGAAACAGCTCAGATTCGAGATTCAACTTCTGTCCCTACAGAGTTCTCTCTAGCTCTCTCTCTCTCTATATTATTCTCTGTTACAACGATGATGATGATAAGAGAAGAAGAAGAAAAGTTATAATGAAAACAACGCTTCATAACTCCACATGTGTGATATCACGTGACTTTAGCTTCCTTCTTAAACCATCTCCTTGAACTAGAGTCTCTCTAATACTTAAGAGTATTCTCGTGCATAGGACACATTTTCTTCACTGAGATTTGTAGAAGATTTAAAACCCTAAGGACCACGAGACTTGGAAAGAATCGGGATTTCAACTATCGTGGGCGGAAAAAATTCAAATCCGACGAAGAAGAAGATGACAACGATGACTCATCGAGAAACGAAGATTTTCAAAATTAAACAAATTTTAGAGATTTCTTGGACTGTGAAATTTGGAGTAAGAAAAATTAGAAAATTAAAAATATCTGATAAGTGCAAATTGGGGCTACAAGAAAATCGAAGCCGGTTTTGAAAAAGCGAGAGAGAGACAGACAGACAGAGAGAGAGAGAGAGCGAAGATTTTGTGATTAGAGGTCGAAGGGAATTTAAGTTAAATTAGTACAATTAATTTTTTAATTTTAGGAAAATGTTAAATAAATTCTGTTTAGAGATTATAAGAGGAAGGTTTTATCTGTTTCCTGACGTCGGTTATAATTTTATCTTATAATCTGTTTTCTGTTTTCTGACGTCGGTTTTACTTTATATTTGAAATAATTTGACGCTTATCAAGCAAATAATTAATTGCAAGGGTTAAAACGGGGTAAGATCAATTGTGGTGGCAACACTGTAATTAAAATGGATTATATAACATGGATTTTATATATTGAAATGAGTAATATTGATATTTTCAAAACTGTAATCAATACATTTTTTCTGCATGTATATTATTATGATATTTTCAATAATAAATATAAAATCCATGGTACTTTGAAAGACATAGACAAAAATTGAAATAATATAATTATGATTTTTCCATGTCATATTTTCAAATAACCAACCAGTGTATATGACTACTTTAGTGTTATTATTTATGATGAATATTTTTGAGATTATTTTTGGTTGAATATATATATTATTATATATTGTATAGGGGTGAACATTTCGATTTAAATTCAGGTTTAGTTCGGTTTGGTTAACAAAAAAAAACTTTTAGCAAACTCAACCAAAAATCATTTGGTTTGGATTGTCTTTAAATCAGCTTATGTTTAATTTGGTTTGATTTAATTCAATTTTAGTTTAGTTTTAATTCCGTTAAAAAAGAAGATTTAAAGAGCTCTTTTATTGTTTTTTGTAAAACATGGCTAAGTTGAAGTTTTTATAGGTTATAACTATTTATTAAGGTAAAATAATCAGAATTAGGGAGAACTAAAATAATTAAACTTTATTTTATATTAATTTACAATATAGAGAAGGAAACCAAATCAAGCATGCCAAGTGAAACTACCTTAACCTGGAGGATCACACATTTATAATACTCCCTCATTTTCATTTTAAATATAAATTTAAGCTTTAAAATTTGTTTCATTATAGTAGATGTGTCAAAATGGGTTGTCCACGTCCATTTTGACTGTGGACAAAATACTGATCGTATCCATTAATGGTCGTGTCCATTAATGACCAAGCCCATTAACGCCCGTGATAAATGGGCTGTATGGGCTGTCCATAAGCCAATGTGTTTTTGCATGAAAAATGTGTTTTTGCGTTTTTGGCGGGAAATTGAGTTTTTGGCGGGAAATCATATTTTCACATTTTTGGTGGAAAAATCGATTTTGCCCTACATTTTTGTAGCTCATGAGCCATCCATTGTCCAATACTATCCACCCGTCTTCTCCGTAGACGAAGTTGGGCGCAAAATATTTTAACCCGTTCTGTAAATGGGCTTGTCCATACACCGTCCATAATGTATTAGACATAGAGAGATCATGGACGGCCCATATTGACACCTCTAATTATAAGTGTTGTTTTATGTTTTCAATACATTGATTTGTCAAAATTTCTAGTATTACTCCTACTATTTTAATGTATTGACCAATGAAAAAAAAATATGAATATTAATAAGAAATAAAATAGACAAATTTATATATTTTTTTAATTAGTGTGCAAAAACTTTAAATTATAAATAAAGTAAAACAGATAGAATATTATTTTTGTTAATTACATGTATTGCGGATTTTAATCTGACTGGTGATACTATACCGACATTAGCATAAACCACCAGAATATACTATTGTACTATTAAATGATCATTTCAATATTTTTTTTGTGATGATTATTATCTATTAAAAATCAAAATATAATATACATTTTGTGACGTCAAAAAAAATATATATATAAATTTTGTTAATCTTTTAAATTGATGAACTTGTCCTTCACGTTGGAATTTTCAAGGGGTGTATTGAAATAAATTTTTGGAAAGATTTGAGTTTTAATGAGTTTTGAGATAATTTGGTAAATTCGGAAATTTATTATTGAATTTTTTGAAATCTCACATAAAATCATGAGATTTTGGTCTTTATATTTTCAATTAAAAAGTTTGACAAAAAAAAAGTTTTTTCAACTAAGAAATCTCCTCAAATTCCATCTGAAACTTGTATTGAATTGAATATTTGGAAAGGTTTGAGTTTTAATAAGTTTTGAAATGATTTGGTGAATTAGAAATATTGTTATTAAATTTTCTGAAATCTTATCTAAAACTACGTGATTTTGGTCTTTGTATTTTTTACTAAAAAATCTCTTCAAATCTCATATGAAACTTTTAAATCAAATTCTAATCATGTTTTCAATAACAGTGGATTTGAATGTAAAAACTAAAATGATTAATCCAATAACACTAAAAAATATTTCAAAACTTATGTTTTAATAATACATGATTTATCACTAAAACTCAAATTTCTTCAAATACTGAGTACAATACATCCCCGTTAAATCAAATTCTAATCATGTTTTTAATAACAGTGGATTTGAGTATATAATTTAAAATAATTAATCTAATAATACTGAATTTTAAAAAATATTTTAAATTTTATATTTAACATATAATTTATCATTTAAACTCAAATATCTCTAAATACTTGTTCAATACACTACTTGTTGAAAACCTTCGATACTCATGCATCCGTTAAATTACAATATAAGAAAATAAATCCGAAATTCTAATAAAAAATACTAGATCAAGAACCTTCCACCATTTATCCAATTATCTTCATTTTTTGTTGTCGGCAATCCTATCCAATTTTCTTTTATACTCCGAGATTCCAAACATGTGCATATAAGATTTATAAAATGTAAGAGGATATTTTATTAAAAAATGATTAGCTTTTTTTTTGTCGGAAAAAAAATGATTAGCTTAAAAACGTCCAATTGATATTTGATGGAAAAGCCACATGAAGTTTCAAGGAGCCACATCCCTTTAAATGGTTCCCAAAAAGGTAACTGTCTTATACAAACCATTAAACTACAAGTTTCAATGGCTCGATCAAATGTTTATAATTTTCTGTCTACGATTTTTTGTGTGTGTTTCTATTAAGAAATTATGTTATATTATAAAGTATAGTGTTATTGATCTAATCTGAATTTTGTATTCATGGTTTATATGTTTAAAACAATTAAAGATATAGATATATTTATCAACCTAAATAGTTAAGACTCTTTTATTGTCAACCCAAAGAGCTTGTTTTTCTTGTTTTATAATGCTCATCAAGGAGAAGAAAGAATGCAGTTTATTTTTTTCCATGAGGAAGGCATCACTATCCAATCATAAAAGGAAACACAGAATCATTGATGGGCAAATGTAGATCCATGAACTTGCCACGTTTTCTAAAAAGATATGACTTTAAAATATGTAACCCATGATGCATACTCTCAAAAAATAAAAGTTATGGTTTAGTCGTTGAACATTTTCCCTGAAAATTGATAGACTAAATACAAATCTTTTCACTTTAAATTGAAACATATTTATCTCTTTTGTGTTTTTTTTTTATAATCCAGACTTAATTAAAAATGACGTTCTTATTAAAAAAAAGTATATTCCCCGTCAGCATTATTATATTTGACCTCGGAAACAAAATAATACCGACCCACGAGTCTGTGTTTGATATAGCGATGACCGCAAAAAATAAAACTAAATTAACGGAATCTAACTTAAACAATCATGTTCGAGTGTCTGTTGGAGCCAACCAAGACTTTGCTTTTGCATAATTAAAATGATTTACTAATTAATATCTGCAGTTATTTTAAAAGGTTTGAGTTATAGTCATAGTAATTGTTGAAAATGTATATTAATTTATTTGGTTCATTTCTTTCTTGCATTTGTAATTTTTTTTTAACTAACCAGAATTTTTTTACTATTAAAAACGTTTACAGATAGCCAAAAATAATTGAAATCACACTTAAAAAATTTGCGTTTGTATTATATGAAAAGTTATCAATATTATTTATAAAATCTTTACTATAACGTTGCATTATTCGTTGATCTGTCATATATAAAACTTTCTAGTTGATTTGGATTGATATAAAAAGTTATTATAAGATGCCACAACCTCCCCTATTTGGTTATTTTCTTCATTTTTAACTCGTTGATTGCCCTATCCACTAAACAAAAAAAAAACGCTTTGGGGATTGTTTTCACGACTATTTTATAGTATTATTAAAAATGTTTAGTATTTAATTCACGAAAATCTTGATTTTAACAAGGATGATCATCATATCCGATTGAAGAACACAAGACGATTCATCATTAAGCTCCATGTCAAAGAAACCGCTGTTATGAAGACTTGAGTTCAGATTTATTAATACTCCCTCTATTTCACTTTATTTATAGTTTAAAGGTTTTTTTTTGGTTACAAAGTAAATGTTGTTTTAGATTTCTAATGTAGTTTTTTGATTAAAAATTGTACTTTTATCCTTAAAATTTAATATAATAACCAATAAAAAATATTGTTTGGTGTATTATTGAGGAATAAAATAGAAAATTTTATTGTTTTCTTAAATAATGTGCAAAACCCTAAAATAACAAATAAAATAAAATATAAAGAGTATCGTTTGAGAGGATGGAATAATAGTAATAAGACGATATTAATGGCATGATTTATTGATGACCATAATTAAAACTTCTCTCTGTTTATGGTTAGGGACTTAGGTCTCCAAATTAAGTTTGAAAGCGATCGATGGTAGACAAGATGGGTTCTAAATTTTTGAAAGAACTAAGCAAAAATAAAATTTGAGGATGTTTTACATACTAAAATTTTATTTAATAAAAATAGGATCTATTTATATATAAAATTTGGAGACTCTAGACGAATATTTCACTTTATTATGTTTAGAACCAGCTATGATTTCAAATTATCTATGATATTATTTTCAATTTCTAAATGATTTAGTTTTCTTTTTATATAAAACTTAGAAGCAACATGGTCAAATCAAATAATAAAATGACTTTGTCAATCCTACAGATAAAAAAAGTTTCATGACAACTTGGAAAATGATATTCTAAACTACTTTCTCCATGTCATTGAAGAGCTTCTCGTTCCGGATTATTTCATATGGTTTATATGCTACTCTTTTTACAAATATAATTATTAAACTAAATAGCTAGACTTTTTAATTATCAATTCAAATATAGTTTAGAGCCTTCTTTTATAATTAATTAACTACACTTTATTATGATAAACACACACAAAATCACGAGGGACAATGTAAATCCGTGAACCTGCCATGTTTTCTTGGAAGGTTTGACTTAGAAAATTCATAATATTTAGTTAATTATATTGTATTATAAAAATTAGGTGAAATGAATAAATCAAATCAAGTGGAGCTTGCTATGATAATAACAAAGAAAAGAACTCTCTTATTAGTGTGACTTTATTTTCTTGATGAAAAAAAGAAGTTAATGATTTTTTTTCTTTAATAATAGAATCCTTATTTTATTAAGAAATGTGTATTCCCGTTGGTGCATAGTAAAGTTGACCTCAGGAAACAAGTTTCTTTTCTTGAAAATCAAGTTTTTCTAACAACTTAAACCGCGATGAGAGCATCATTATTGGTAAGTATAAAAGTTAGTGTTTTAACATTGTTTATGATTAAATATAAAAGTAGAGTGTCTTTAAAGAAAATGGTTGTGTCTCTCGGAAGACACTCTCAAAGAAAAAGGATGTCTTCAATCTTTCTCTCTCTAAAGAAATCTTTTTTTTATTAATAAAAAAAATTAAAGACCCTCTAAAGAAATCACCGTTAGGGATAGTCTAAGTATTGAGTAGCTTCTAAAACATTTATTTAGTCATGAGCCAAGAGGTGAATACGAACCATATACATTACTAATGTTTTTAAATTATGATTATTAATAAATGCCTCACTTCATTAATAGTATTGTTCAAAATGACTTAAAAATATTAATATTTTTTTAGAATCCAAATAAAGTTTTATAAAATTTTCTTTTTTTATTAGGGTTTTTTAGCCATATATAAAAGAGTGTAATGTATGTAACTGAATCATCAGATTAATAGTAAAATCTTTAGACTAAAAGATATTTATTTTTTTTCTTAATTATCTTTTGTTTTCTTAAATTTTTGATCATATCTTGCGCTATTCACAACAAACACTAATGACCAAATATGTTATAGGCAGCAGATTCAGCACTATGGTATAAGATTTGGCAATTCAAGATTGTACAAACCTTGATTTTCTTTCGAATTCGATGGGAAAAAGTAATTATTGTCCTGATTTTAAATTAAAATATACAAGTTTCATTAAATAAATTAATAAGATGACAATAAGCTAAATTATCGATTTTGGGCTCATTTCATTAAACAGTATACTGAAAACGACGACCAACAAAGTCCCTTCCACTTATTGATTACAATTATATTGATCAATAATTGGGCTTCACGATGCTGATCCGGCTTTGATCAAAGAAAAAAACTCCGATCATCCCGAATCGCCGGAGCTCACCGGGAATTCAAACTCTACACACACACAAACACATATGCACACTTCTGATTACAACGGAATCGAATACACAAACATATGCAAGCATATACACATATACATAATTACATCAAAAAGCTCGATATAATTGGTTCAGTTCTTGAAACCCGGGAAAGAAGTTCGGTTCTCTGTAACCGGGAATTTTGTCAGGCCGGTACTGAACGAAACAGAGGAGGAATAAGGAGAAGTTAAGGTTGAGGAGATCTTCGAATTCAAAGAAGATGAAAATATGGAATCAGTCCCAACTTCTCTTTCTTCCTCCTTGATCGTGTCGAGCACCTTCGCCGTTCTCCGCCGCATAACCGTGATAAATTGCGGTGGTGCAACCTCCGTTATGAATCTTGTTAGTCGTGAAGTCGCCATGATCTTGAAATTTTGGGATTAGAGATTGGTGATAAGTGATGATGATGATAGGAGAAGATAGGACCGGGTTTGAGAAGGATTTTATAGGTAGTGTGACTTTGTAAAATCAAATTATTTTAGTGATTTTTAACAATTATTTCATATGGTGGATACTCGTCGGAGACTAGATAATTTTAGATTGTTGTCCTTTTTGTTAGATAATTTTTAAAATTACCTAAGACTTCAAAATTTAACACGTGTTTTATGTTAGATGGAAGTAAACAAATACTAAAGAAAATAAAAATTTCGGTTATAACGGGAGTTATTTTTGGACGAGAAACGTCATACTATAGGTAAAGAGCAAATGGTCGCGTGTATTTTTTTTTTGGTTTGGGAGAAAAAAATCCTATCAACTAAGCTATTAACATTTAACAAAGGACAATGGTTAAAATTTCCAAAAAAAAAAAGGAGGTTTACCAGACGTGTCAACTGTTTTCTCTTGTAATATTATTACCACAAGATTTTCCCAAACATCGCAAAAGGTTGGCTCCGTTATTGCATCAATGAAGGTAATATCAGTTATAATTATTTCTGCAAATGCAATGTAATTTATTTGATGGACGTAAAGGGACATGTCACATGTCACATGTCAAAGAACTTAAAAGTTAGAAAGTGAAAATTGAAGTAAGAAAGTTAGCGGTACGTGCCGCCCAATTGCTTTTGGTATTAAATTACATTGCCGTCTAATTTCCTTAACTTCAACGACCAAAGACTCAGGCATTCTAAACAAAAATCACTTTCTTAATTTTGTAAATAAATGTAAATTCTACCAAAAATCACTTCTTTTAAAATGAAATTGGATATTTAATATGTACCGTGTCCGTAAGGCAAGACGAGACCGAAATCACATCGATCATATTATTATTGTAAAAAATAATAAAAAACATATACAAAATATCAAAGAAAGTACACCAAAAAAAGAAGAAGCTAACCTTATTGAAAACTTTGTAAAATCCTAATGCAGTGTAGAGTTATGTAGACCGGGGTTATTTAAGAGTATTTAAGAATCACAGAGCCTGTATGTCAAAACTCAAAAGTCAAAACAATTTGGTGTCCACATTTTGAAATTTCACTTGCATGCCAAACTTCATTATTTATTTTTGAATATTAGCTTTGGACCACCTTACCACATAAAGAAAGTTAGAAATTTATGTTAATCTTGTGATGTATATATTATTACCACATTTATCATATTAACTACAAACTGATAAATATATATTACTAATATACTGTACATTTTACTGGTCCAAATGCATAAGTACAAAATCTAGTTAAATCTTGGAAGAGGTACAAATAGGGAACTGTAATAGGATATGGTGGGTCATAAATATATTACGTGTAACACCCTGAAGATCCGAGGACCACGCCATATCTATCTCACTATCTGATATATGCTTGAGCTTATTTTATTTTGGTTTTCAATGCTTCACCCTAATAAGTATTTGTGACCTTATCACAATACGGCAGTGAAGGCCAAAAGCCGTCACTGTTATAGACAGACAGCTCTCATGTTTGCCGTCAGAGACACGGCACAATCCACCGTCAAAAGAAAAAGCAAGTTTTAAAACTTTTTGCCATCAATTTTTGCCATAATCAAGACAAAGATTTTGCAGAAACCACCAAACATCTTCTTTTTATCTTCTATATTTGGAGAGTCCCTTGCCCACAAAATATAATTCTGAAAATGAAACCACATTAAAAAGCGTTAAAAGAGCAAACCACATTAAAATGTAATGTAGCCATCGACTTCCTTGTTCAATTATCACGCGGTTTCTTCGATAATTAGACCGTAAGCATGACGAATATAACAATCAATTGCAACATAAACTTGAATATCCTAGGATCACCATTTGACTTGGTATGACACGAACGATATTTTCAAAAGACCTAATGATATTTTTCTTTAGCAAAAATATTTCTGATGAAACATAGGAGTAATATGTTGGGAAAATGAAAAGAATAGAGGGATATGTCGTAGGAACTCATTTTAGCTGAAATTTGACGATAAGCGAAAAGAGCGTATAGCTGACGTTGCATTTGAAGTCGAAGATACCAAGGAAGATATAAGAGCATGATTATTGGGAGAACCCCTTAGGAGGTTCTTATTAATAATTTATTATAAATTTTGTGCAAATCGAGGTGGAAGGGTTTTTCAAATTAAGAAATTGACTCTAAAATCTCTTATTAAGAACCGGTTCTTAAGAAATAGTTCTTAAAACACTTTTACCAATGAAATTTATATTTTTTTAATCCTAAAAACCCCTCCTAAGAACTTTTCTAGGACCTTCCAATAATCATGCTCTAACAAGTTTAAGTTAAGAAACTTTGGTTTGGATTAGAACTATAATATATTTTTGTATTTATGGTAAATCTAGGAAGACTTCTTTTGAGTGTATGACAAAAAACACATGAGAAATCATTTATGTTAAGGTTATACTAGCTCTTGGTTTAGGGTTACCAAGTTCACTCTATGGAACAAGAATCTTTTTGTGGGAACTGTTAGTTCTTAGAATTTTATTCATGCTTATTATAATATATTAGTTTCAAGTTAAGGGGGTTTGTGCATTGATTAATCTGATTAAGTGAAATCTGCAATGATCGCTTATTTCTACTGGTCTATATTGACTTAAAAGGAGTCTTGAGATATGAAGAATCTAGTTCTTCTGTTGCAAAACATCATTGTTTAAATCATAATTAAAAGGCCGTGTTAAAAACCGATCGAAAAGACAAAATACAACTTGTAGCCAGCAAGAATATATATCATCTTATCTCAACATGAATATATATAAAGACTATATATCGCTATTTAGCTTTTGGATTTGGGGAGAAGGAAGAAGTAAGACGTTAGCTGAATTATGAAAATTCTTTGATGTATATATATGTCCAAAACATGCATTTAATTCATAAAGTTGCTACTGCTGTCTTTCTTTTTGGTTCTTAGCTTTGGACGTCTATTTAATTAAAGTTTTAAAATATATCACCAAAATGAAGATTGATATACTATTTTTTATGAAGGGATATTAGGGAATGTAAAAAAGAGAGTCATATTAGGTAAATTATATCTTATTATATAAAATTAGATTACACTCACAAGAGATCGACACGTGTTAAAATTATAATTTATAAGATCATGACACATGTCGGTTGATCGATAAGATTATGATACGTGTCATAAAAATTATGTTAATTTTGTTTTTCTTAATAAAAAAAAAATCAAAGAAAAAATTAATTAATAAAGTGGATAATTTTTAGTTTCCATTGTTCTAATATATATTAAATTTTTTATTTTAATAAAATTTAAAAAAATTTCTAAATTTAGATTTTTATATTATTATACTATTTAAATTTTAATAAATTTAGAAATTTTAAATAATTGTGAAAGATTTTGGCGAATGAACGTGCAAAAAACAAAATATTTGGCTTAGAACCGATTGAAGATCTAAACTAGAAGTTTTCAGAGGAAAACTGAAGATAATACCAGAAGAACTTTTGGTCTAGATATGAGCGAGAACATAACCACCGGTGACCGTATTCGTTTTTTATATCTCACACTAGGCCTGTGTATTCGGATTTGATTCAGCTTTTTGGATTTTCGGGTTTAGAAGCCTATGACCCATTTACTTATTTGTAATTTTTTGTTTGGTTATGTTGTACAAATTTGACTAAGGTTCCGATACACGAAATGTTAGAAAAAATAAATAAAAACTGGTGAAATTTTTACAAATATAACAATGATATTTCAGATATTTTTTTTGTTAATTTTGGGTATTTTAGTTATTTAATTATAAAAATAATTGATATATTTGAGTTTATAATTGCAGGGTAATTAGGTTAAATACAATTAATATTTTTGGGTATATAATTATATTTCAACTATTTTGGATATCCATTTAGTTTTTGGTTTAGTTTGGGTTTGATCCTTCGGATATATGAGTCTATGATCCATTCGAATTTTTGTCGGATTGGTACCTTTTTTGGGTTATATTCGGTTTGGTTATTCGGATTTTAGATATTTTGTTCAAGATTATTTGACATGGTGGTCGAAAAAATAAATAACAAAATGGAACCAAAAGCTGCTAGACATGATATAGATTTTTAAAATATCAATAATAAAATTTTAATATATAAAGTTAAATTAATATATTTATGTAAAAAGTATTTGTAAAATAACTATTTTCTCTAACTAAAAATTTTTCTATTTTTTTCTAAAATAATTTAAAATATATCTTTAACAACAAATATTTAATTTCATGAATTTTTAAATTTAATTTATTTTAAAATTAAAAAACCCACATTTCGGACGGATTTTAATCTAGTCTAATATAAATGAGGGTATTTTCGTCTATGCAACTCCTATATAAACAGAGAAACCCGATCTACACTATATAAACATTACATCCAAAAGAAAAAGCTTCACTACTCCCATCTCTTTTACTCAGCTTAAGGAACTCAAAACCCTTTAACAAAAATGGTTGACACCCAAAATACTCTTTTCGTTTTCCGACCAAACCAACAGGCTCTAGCACCTCAACCTCTGACTCCGTTCTCTGCCGTGACTGCACACCGTGCAACAGCCTTACGAAAGTGCCGCCTCATCTCTGCCACAACCCTTGAAATGATACTCGAGGAAGAGATAGCACCAGAAGAAGATCATCCTGCTATGGATTCTCTTGCCGTGTTTCCGGCGACATCTTGTTTCTTGGACATCAAGAAACAAGTCTCTTTTCTGTTTTACCGAAGCTGCAATTGCCCTTGATGATCCTTCACAAATGTTACTCTATTGTCATAGTTATGTTAGTGATATGTCTTATGTCAATTAATGGGTTGGTACTTTGTTTTCAGAAGTTAACTCAGGTTTTTCTTTCATAGTTTCCACCAGATAATAATTAATCTTGTGAAACGTTTATTTGAAAAATATTTTCTTATTGGTTTCACAACCGAAGGAAGATATTTGTTTGTTGTTGGTTAAATTAAGAATTCACTTCTATTATCCTCACTAAAATACTTGCTTATTAATTAGTTTTACCCGATGAATGCTTAGATGTTATTGAGAAAAAAACTATGTTTCTTTTCAGTTCTTACTTCTTTGATGATGGAGTTATGCACACATATGTAAACACAACTAGGGTTTTAAAATTTGGGAGTGAAAGTTAGATTGCAAATAAACGGCGGCTAATACGTGAAAAAGTGAAAATTGCGGAACCATCATCTTTGTAAAGTACCCATTATCCATTTCGGCCATATCCTTTTCAAGATTGAATTATTATTGGACTTAATTCCATTTTGATATTTTGAGCCCAATAATTATGCAACTATCTTCTAAATCCATCTACTACACTAGTCAAAGAGAGATACCGAAGGGGCCTTGATGAATTTACTAATCACCAGAAATGTTACTTTATTGTATAGTTATGTTAGTGATATGCCTTATGTTTTTCTTTTATAATTTCCACCAGATTTGAAGCTAAAGAATAAAGCTTAAAAGTGAGCGTTTTTTTATTCGTCTTTAATATCTTCGAGCGGATAAATTTAAATTAAAGTAAGAGTTGAGGTCTAGGTTTTACTTGAATTTGATATCTTCGAACATGTAGATTCAAATGCGAGTTAAAGTTTATGACTTGGTTTTTAGTCGGAGACAATCTTATTGGGTAGAATAGGTTGTATCAATTCGAAACAAGTAAATCTTTGTAATTAAAAAGGTTACTTTGTTAATAAAAACAAGTTAAAGCGTTGGACTTGATGTGTTCCAAATCATATATCATTTGTGTTCATAAGTCTCTATACCTTAACAAAGTCATCTTCATCGTATTGTGAAGTTTATGCATTGTTTGTTGTAAAAAGTAACATGTGCGTTGTTTAGAGAGAGAGAGAACTAGCGATGTGCTAGTGATTCTTTCTAAACACAATGTATCTTTGATAATAAAGATTTGTGATTTCTTTCTTATCACCGGACAACTAACATGGCAATATATTCAGACAGAAACATCTTTGTCGTCCTCACTCAAACAACATGACTTCCTAAAAGCTTATAAACAAGAAACTCTTTTCTAATCACAGAAAACCTAATCTTATTCTCTCTCAGAGCTCCAGTCATTATTGTATCTAAGTTTTTACCATAATTACATTGTCTATTATGCATACATTGTCTTCATTCGCTTGTACCTCTCCTTGGGTCTTGCTTCACCATCTTCGTCTCTTTCATGTTAACCAATGAAAACCATATAAATATTAATTTACTACTCAAGTCTAAACAGAAGATTTAACATAACAAAACCTATTTTAACAGAAAAGTACGTAACAAGAACACATGTCAACGAATTTTATGAGAACAAATATACTATTATTTATTGCTTATCCACCAGTATGGACTCACCAACTCTATTGATCACTTTCGATAAAGAATTAACGATTTAACCATTTTTTACTTAAGGGAGCTTCTGGTTGAGTACAGAAAGAGTTCTTATACACAAACTCTGACTTCTCTGATTTGATTCATATGAGAAGTCATCCTCCAATATACATTTTTCCTATATCTTTTTATGTCTTTTACACTAAAATTATAAAGAAAATAAAAAAAAAGAAGAAGAGATGTGGCACAAATACTAAATATAAAACTTATATATATCCCAAAAAAGAAGGTAACATATCAAACTCATAGTAATTTCAATGGTATAGAAGTTTTTAATTATAGTTCTTGGAAATTAGGTTGAAGATTTCAAAATTAGTGATCCATCAAATCTCATGACTAGAACATGAGAAGGACATAATAGTTATGCAAATGCATTATTACATGTGTGTTTAAATTTATTTTAATTAATAAACTTAGTAGATATTTAATAGTTAATGTAGATGAAGAAGGAAATTGTGTGTGAACAAATGTGAAGGGTAAAGATTACAAGTTTAACACATATACTACATTTGAAGATGTAGTAACACTACAAGAAAAAGTCATTTTACATCATTTATTTTTAATATTTGTATTAGTTATAAATGATGTAAAAGACTTTTGCATCAGTTAAATAGATAATTTATTTTTGTGTGATGCAAATAATTTACATCATTTTGTTAACAACTAATGCAATTGTATATAATATTTGCATCGGTTGTTGTAAGTGATGTTAATTTATGTCAATTACCAAAAATGATATTATCTTTTATATCACATTATGTAAGTGATGTTAGTATTTGCAACGGTTATAATAATTGATGTCAATATTTTCATCACTTATAAATAATTGATACTAACACTAGTTTTTATTTAATAATTGTATCATTTATAATAACTTGATTTTAGAATATTTTATTTTATTTAAAATATTTATGTCAGTTTCCATACCGATATATTATAAAACTTGGACCCAATAAATCAAATGGGTCTTATTAGTTTTAAGACTTTAATGAATAACTGGTAGATTTATAACTGCAATTGTCAAGACTTCATTCTCTCATCATCCGATGTGAGACATTAAAAGTTTTATCATGTTTTCAGTTTTGCATCATTTTAAAAATAATGCTTTCAAAAATTAATAGATACATTAATTAGATCATTGATGTAAATTTATAATTTATATCACTTTTTAGTAAGTCATTCAAACTAATATAAACTAAATCAATTTAACTTAATTGATATAAAACTAGTTAATAATAAATCCAGTTAATATAATTGATGCTAAGTCATATATATTTGCTTTAAAATAATATCACTTTATTAAATGATACAATTTAAGTGATGTAAAATGACATTTTTTTTTGTAGTGTAATATACTTATGGTTTAGTCATTTGTCCTTGTATAACAATTGTATATTCACTTTTAGAAGATTACATTAGTTTTCGTACTTATACTTATAGTTAAAAATATGTAGGTTTTTACATTTTTATTTTACTGAAAGTTAAAAAGAAAAGGTGATGAATACTACTTGAAATTACATACCAGTAATTATAATAATAAAATGTAAAATAACATGCGAAAAGGAAAAAAATGAGAAATATTTTTACATTACAGATTGTAATTTAAAAATAATGAAAAAGAAAAAGTCATACATGTGATATCAAACATGGCGTAAGTGTAAACCACCACAAACATAACATAATTTTTTTCATTGACATGTACGATTTCTCCGGGGACTCTCCTGTCGCAGTTACTCCTTGTCCAGATACCTAACTCTCCTCCTCCTTATTTGTCTGATGTTTTCACCACAAGGACAAGGATTGCTGTTACTCCATCCGGATAAGTTCTTATGGTCAGATGCCACGACATCCACAACACCACCTCCTGCACTTTCTACGTCTACAAGATGAACCTTGTCACCAATAAATGGGATCACATGCCTTCTTTGGGCGACCAGACTTTGATCTTCAACCTTGGCATCACTGTGCCCACCAAAGATATTCAAGGAATCACGCCTGACTCTATCTATTTTAGTGGTCCTGGTTTTGGCACTAATTACATTTTTCTCTTCAACCTCGCTACCCGCAAGGTCCAACCATTTATTATGTCTTCAACTAGGAACAAGTTCTTTGATGCTCGATAGTTCATCCCCAATGTCTGATTTCTTCTTCTTGCTTTTCGCCAAGTATGAATTCTGTTGCTGTTTAGATGGTCCCTGAACTGGTTTGATCTCTTATTTGCTTTTGTGGTTTGATTTCTGTTGCAACTTTTTGCTATCTTGTATCCCTTTAAAGATATATGCCAAACAGTCCTGAATCTTTTGAGCTTCCACTGTATTAGAAAGAGCCTTTGCATAACTTACTCACTCCTTAATCTAACTAGATGCTAATACTTGTCGTCGTCGTCATCATGAGGTCTGATCACCAACATATCGAACAAGAGCATCATTGGCTTAGAAGCTCTTGACCGTGGCGAGTTGATGCGCCGATGTCACCGTCTTCGTCTTCTTCATCAACTTCACCACCGTCTCCCTCATCTTCTCCTCGATTCTTCTCTTCCTCTTGAATTCTTCATGGTATCAGAGCGGGTCGATCCTTGTGGATCGATTTATTTTGTGTGTTGTATTCATAAAGTCATGCATACAATATATAGAGAAGATGAGATCGTAATCTAAGATATGCTAAGATACCATCGTTTATACACTACAGATTTTGTGGGATCTGATATCAATTCAAATCAATGTAGAGAAGATATTTTGGAGATTTGATCTTCAAATCTCTAACAGTTGCTTCATGTACCTCAATCTCTGATCTTCTTACAAGGTTGGTAGATATATGAATCTGTTCTACTTGTATTGGTCTGAAACTCTATGTATATTAGATTGATTTGGATTAGAAAACTATAGATGATGTCATCTGCAGAGTCTTTAGTTTTTAGCTGATCATCTATTTTCTTTACTTCTATTTTTGAATATTCTATTTATGATTAGCCCTCGAGAAAATGTTTACTTTTTCTTTATAATGAGACTTCTCATATTGCAATGCATTGGACATGGTTATTTTATTCTTATATTTGTTTCTTTATGTTCTGCGGTTTCATTGAGTTTGCTTTTCCAGCTCTTTATAACAAGGAACTTTTTAAAAATCTACGATACTTGTTTTTGTTAATTGAATCAGGCTGTCTAGATTTTCGAATACGAAGAAAGATGCAGTTTCACACGCTGCTAAAGTTATCCTGCCTATCCTTAAATTATTGGATGAAGATTCTTCAGAAACACTATTGGTAAGTACCACATTTAAGAATGCCTTGAGGAATTGATTATTTTTGCGCCATAAAAGAAAAAGTTAGCTTCATTCCTATAATCTTGGTTTTGTGCCAAGACTGCTCTACCACTTTGATTTTAGATATTTAACATGTAGATTTATGCATCAGTTCCTCTGTTTGAATCCCATGTAGCAGAATCATGACTCACTAGAATTTAGTGAGGTATCATATATTTTAGTTCGCTCATGGCATTGCTAGAATCATCAATTTTTGATTGGTATTGGATGTGCAGGAAGGCATTGTCCATTTGCTAAGTACTATTGAAATCTTGTTTCCTGCTACCTCCCACAGTAATTATGACAAGGTCAGCTCTCTTCACTTTTTAATTATGACAAGATTAAGTACTATTGTAATCTTGTTACCTGCTTATGCGGTGACCAGAGTTTGAATTGCGGCTCAGCAGACTCCTTATGTCTCTCTTGATGTGTTTGTCTGTGTGATACTAAGTAATCCAAACATGTCATTTGCTACTGAAAGATGGTGATATTCTTTCTTTCAAATTTCTTTGTAGTGGCTTGAATATTTTCCTGTTAATGGTAACTAATGCAATCTTGTGAACCCAGCACAAACGCTGATTATAATCTAGTGTTCATCTCCTTGACTCGGAAACAGATGAAAAAAACTTTAAGCTCCTTCGATCGAGGAAATGTGAGCTGATGAACAAGTTCAAGTACGTGGTCAGCCTGTGGAGACAAGTGAGTACACATCTATTCCTTTAGCTGGCTTTCTTCCTTTGTGTTGCTTGAAAGCTTCAAATGGATATGTGAACAGCATTTGAGTATTGCGGAGAAACACGGGGATGCTATGAGATTTCTGTATACCTCAGAGGAAGCCTCAAGCGTGTAAGTTACACCTTTTGCACTTGCTACAGTTTTTAAAGGAGCTCTCTTCACGTATCAGGTTCGTAAGAGAAGTGAATGCAACATTGAAGGTTTTGTACTGCACAAAAGAGACCAAGGTGAAAGTGGAAGTGGACGAGACCACAATTCCTGCCTTTTTCATATTTATGATTCTTCTTTTGCTCTCTGTCTTTTAAGGCCAAGAGCTACTAAGCCAAAAATCAACTGATGTCTAAATCTAAACAAGATTCCATTACCATACAACATTTTTTTGAAATAGTGAAGTTGATCACTCTTTTATATTCGCACTTTGGGCAAGAATTTTTGTAAACTATTATCTGATTCGTCACTGCAACTGCAAATGTACTTACTTAGCAAATTTTCCTACTTAAAGAGGAAGACAACAATAGAAAAGAATGAAAGAAGCTTAAGAAACAAACAAAGAGTAGAAGAAGAATGAAAGATGCTTAAGAAACAAACAAAAAGTAGAAAGAAGCAGCATCCATTTCATCCAACAACATCATGCAGCAACAGTAGATGCTTCATGATGTAGCCAATAGGATCTCCACTATGTCTTGCACCTCTAATCCTTGCAGCCAAGTAAGTGCATATGCTCTCAACAACATCCAACAATCCTAATTCTTCTATGCAATGGAGAAACAGCCTAAGAATTTGTAGGATTTCATATGGAAAGAATCCACGTATTGTCTCTTTTGCAACCAAACTTTTGTCTTCCAGAGAAGCTTGTATGATTTGATCTATGGAAGACAAAAAAGCTTCTCTAACTCTGGTTGTTAGATCTGATTCTGTCTCCATGCTGTCAATAAGAAGTTGGGGCAGCATGAAGTTGTTGAAATAGGTCAACCTTCTATCCAAAGGCCCAATGATATGATTGCTTTTAGAGAAGACAAACATACACCCTTTTACTATCTTGGAGCTGAATGGTTCTTGTAATGCTTTAGCACTAACCATACATGGTGCTGTTGTAACTGAGAGGAGATGGGGAAATGCATCTTGGCTATCACTAGCATGGGGAAGATAGATGCCATGAACTACAATCCTAGGAGGTGTGGAAAAGATATGAGGCTCAACTCCTCTGCCTAGAAGTGTGGCGATGAGGGCATGTTGCTCATCGTCTATGAAGTTTGTAGAGTGGAACATCTTCATTCTGGTGGTATTTAAGGTAGTCCAAGGGAGATGCGGTGGGGAGATAGCATCCTTTCTTGTGAACCAAATGTCTAAGGAGCGAGAGAAATGGTCGTATACACTGTAGATGCTGCCTACCTCACTTTCCTTAAGTTCACAGTAAACCTTGTCCAAGTACAGAAGAAGGCGCACAGATGTTGGATTCGGTGGATGCTGTTCCACAGAGTATCTAAAGATAGAGATATGGTTCTCTCTCTCTTTCGAAGTAGAGACATTAGAGTAGCAGCATCTGAAGTGAAGATCCGACTGCTAAAATCAAAAGGAGAGAAATTCTTGCCGTAGAACCAAGACGGGGGCAGCTTGAAGAGAAAGACAGTAAGAAAGAAGAATGAAAGAAGCTTAAGAAACAAATAAAGACTAGAAAGAAAATAATAGAAAATTTGGAATTGAAGCTGGAAAATTCCGGAGACATCGGAGGAATCCTAGGAGAGTGAGAGACAACCAGTCATTGAAGCCAGAGACGAAGCAGATGTTAATGACCCAGGCATTGAAGCCAGAGCACATTTTTTTTTTATTGGAACATTATTGGAACATTTTTTTATTATTTCTTCACTGTTACTCTGTCTCTACTTGGTATCAAAACTATGTAAGAAAATGAAAGCAAGAATCAAAAACATTCTCTTAAGTCAAGCCATAAAAGAAAAAAAAAGAAAAAAAAATGTTTTTCTAGCAGCATCCATTGGATTCAAGCAACATCGTCCAGCAACAGTAGATGCTTCATGATGTAGCCAGCAGGATCTTCACTAAGTCTTGCAACTCTAATACTTGTAGCCAAGTTAGAGATGTGCCTAGAATTTTAGAGGCTAAGGCGAAAAAAGAGTTTAAAACTATTTATATATTTTCAAAATAAAATATGTATTTTAATTAAAACTTAACATATAGTTTTATAATAAATGAGAAATAAGTAACATTATTTTATTTTATAATCTATAAAAACAAAATTTATACTACTTTCTTAAGCTATACAAATATAATTTATACTATTTTTTAATTTATTTCTTAATTAACACTATATTTAATATAAAATAATAATACTTAAAATATTAGAAATAATTAACACTATATTCTTTATATATGAAATAGAATTGTAAATTCAATAAAATAACACTTAAAAATATATATATTTTACCTATATTAAATACAAAATTAAAAATATGAGGCATAATATATTGTTAATATTATGGCCTTATGGGGTCCAAAGCAAATGTCTTTTTTGGTTGCAGATAAGCACGCCTCTGAGCCAAGTGCGTGCATATTCTCTCGACAATATCCAACATTCCCAGTTCTTCGATGCAAGGAAGAAATAGTTTAAGAATCTGTAGGATATCAAAGGGCAAGAATTCATGTGTTATCTCTTTTGCAACCAAACTGTTGGCGGGAAATTTGTCTTCATGAGAACTTTGGATAATTTGATCCACGACATACATAAAAGCTTCTCTAAGTCGGTTGGTTAGATATGTTTCTTCCTCAATGCTGTCAAGAAGAAATCGGGGCAGATGAACTTGTTGAAAGCGATTATCCTTGTATCCAATGGTTCAATCAGGGGATTGTTTTTAGAGAACACAAAAAAATATCCTTTAACGATCTTTGAGCTGAACTGGGCTTTGCCAGTAACCATAGATGGTGAGGCTCTAATTGATAAGAGATGGGGAAACTCGTCTTGTGTATAACGAGAGTGTGGAATAAAGATGCTATGCACACTAATTCTAGGAGGTGCGGAAAACATACCATTTATTTATAACGATATCTATCTAACACACGCAGATACCCACTATCATTTTTTTTGGGGAAGTTTTATGTCTTTTTATTCAGTGACTTTGTTTTTAGTTTCCTATTGTAGACTAAGTCTTTGTTTTCTTTCATACTTGGATTAGTTTTGCATATTTTCCCTTTTGGTTCGAGATTTTGGTATAAAAGAAAAACGAAATTTCAATTTTGAGGTTTATAAATTTTTTTAAAAAAGGAACAAGTTTGACCCAAAAAGAGGAGGAAGAAGATTTTTTTCCCATCCCCAATCATCATCATACGTTTATTTCTTTGATTACAAGACAAATACACCCGGTTCAGTAAACCATCAAAATTACCGGTTCAATTTGATTTAACCAATAAACCGAGCCTGATTCCTTAAACCTTTTCTCTAACATCAGCAGCTCGAATCCTCCTGCTGTTATCTTCTCTGTTCGCTTCAGTTCTAAAACCCTAATTAAATCTCCCATAAACCCTTCTCTCTTTCATTCGCTTCTCTCTCTTTCGATTCCTAGCTGCTTCAATGGCGTATTGTGAGAGTTTCGGCGACATGTGCGACATTAGATTAAAACCTAAGATTCTCCGAAACCTTCTCTCCGAGTATGTTCCCAACGAGAAGCAGCCAGTCACCAACTTTCAATCACTCTCCAAAGTTGTATCAAGCATCTCCACGCATAAGCTCTTATTTGAGTCTCCTCCAGCTTCAATTGACCAAAAGCTTCAAGCTAAATCGAAATCAGCTGTTGATGATTGGGTTGATAGGTTATTAGCTTTGGTTTCTTCAGATATGGTACGAATCTGTTCTTCAATAGTGTTTTCTTCAATTACCCACTTTGAAATCAAATTACTTTATGCGAAAGTTTTCAACTTTGATGTGATTTTTTTTTGGTTTTGTATTGGTTGTAGCCAGATAAATGCTGGGTGGGTATTTCTTTGATGGGAGTAACTTGTGAAGAATGTGGCTCAGATCGTTTCTTTAGTTCTTACTCTGTTTGGTTTAACAGTTTATTATCACATCTTAAGGTATGTATTGGCTTTTGCTCTATGTTGAGATTTCAGATTTGTTCCATCTTCTGTTATTTGTTTTTGAAAGTTTAATGGTTTTGTTTTCTTTTAAACAGAATCCTGCAAGTTCTAGAATTGTACGAGTTGCTTCATGTACCTCAATCTCTGATCTCCTTACAAGGTTTGTAGATATTTGAATCTGTTCTACTTGTATTTCTCTGTAAATCTATGTACATAAGATTGATTTGGATTAGAGAATTATGGATGAGGTTCTCTGCAGAGTCTGTGATAATTTTAGCTGATCATCTATCTTCTTTACTTCTATTGTTGAATATTCTGTATATGTTTAGCCCTCAAGAAAATGTTTAGTTTTTCTTATATTGCAATGCATTGGACATGGTTATTTTATTCTTATATTTGTTTCTTTATGTTCTGCGATTTCATTGAGTTTGCTTTTCCAGCTCTTTATAACAAGGAACTTTTTAAAAATCTACGATACTTGTTTTTGTTAATTGAATCAGGCTGTCTAGATTTTCGAATACGAAGAAAGATGCAGTTTCACACGCTGCTAAAGTTATCCTGCCTATCCTTAAATTATTGGGTGAAGATTCTTCAGAAACACTATTGGTAAGTGCCACATTTAAGAATGCCTTGAGGAATTGATTATTTTTTGCTCTATAATGCTGTTGAAGCCAACCTGAAATTATAAAAGAAAAAGTTAGCTGCATTCCTATAACCTTGGTTTTGTGCCAAGACTGTTTAACCACTTTGATTTCAGATGTTTAACATGTAGAGTTATGCATCAATTCCTCTGTTTGAATCCCATGTAGCAGAATCATGACCCACTAGAACTCCTGATTGCTATAAGAATTTAGTGAGGTATCATATATATTAGTCCGCTCATGTCATTGCTAGAATCATCAATTTTTGATTGGTATTGGATGTGCAGGAAGGCATTGTCCATTTGCTAAGTACTATTGTAATCTTGTTTCCTGCTGCCTTCCACAGTAATTATGACAAGGTCAGCTCTCTTCACTTCTTAATTGTATTTTCTGTTTATCTAATTTCCTGAATTTATTTTGGTAGCTACATGACAACATTTCATGGTCTAATAAATACATGCACATATGCATAGTTGGTAACAGAAATATTTGAAATTGTAGTACCGTTATGCATTTGTTTGAAATGCTATTCCTTGCAGGTTGAAGCCGCTATTGCCTCCAAAATATTTTCTGCGAAAACCAGTTCTAATATGTTAAAGGTAATCATCTTTTTATATATATATATATATATTTTTTCCATCAACTAAGCAAGGAAATATTAACGAGCACTTCCTTTCCTTCTTCTCAATCTTCAGAAGTGTGCTCACTTACTAGCATTGCTCCCTAAAGCTAAAGGGGACGAGGGCAACTGGTCCTTGATGATGCAAAAGCTGTTGATATCTATAAACGTACATTTAAATAATTTTTTCCAAGGTCTAGAAGAAGGTAATTTGTTAATTTCTTTGTTCTTTTTTGGTATGTGCGGCTATAGTTTCCCTGATAAAACATGGTGACATATGTTGCAGAAACAAAAGGAACAAAAGCAATCCAACGATTGGCTCCTCCTGGAAAAGACGCTCCTTCACCCTTGGGAGGTGAAAATGGGGGTTTAGATGATGCAGCGTGGAACTCTGAACAATTGATTGTATCCAGAGTTTCGACACTTATGTTTTGTAGTTCAATGATGCTAACTAGCTCATACAAATCTAAGGTAGTGTAATTTCTTATTTTTCCTGGTGGATTATTTACCATTCCTCTTGATTTTGAAGCTGGAGAGAGTCTTTTATGCGCTTGGTCATAAATATATAAATGTGCAACTTAGATGTATAGATTAAGCATCCTTGTTAAAGCATCTAGTTAAGCATGTCCATGCTTATGCTGTGACCAAAGTTTGAATTGCGGCTCAGTAGACTCCTTATTCTCTTGATGTGTGTGCTACTATGTATTCCAAACGTGTTATTTGCTTCTGAAAGATCCTGATATTCTTTCTTTAATCCTTTAGGTTAATATTCCAGTTGGCTCATTATTATCCCTTGTTGAGCGAGTGCTGGCGGTGAACGGCTCTCTACCTCGAGCCATGTCACCCTTCATGACAGGGATCCAACAAGAATTGGTTTGCGCAGAACTTCCAACTTTGCATTCGTCAGCTCTAGAACTCTTGCGTGCTACTATAAAGAGTATCCGCAGGTAAACCAGTCTCCTTTCGTTCTCGCTATTAGCATAAACTATATGTCAGACTCATTAAAGATTATATTTTCAACTGAAACCTGACATTCGTTTCATTGACTCTGACAATTGAGGAGTTGCTCCTTTGGTAGTTTCTTATTTGACTTTTGTTTGCAGTTTTCCAGATTCTGTGAGCTACAAATTTTCTATTCTTGTATTCTCAAATATTGGATTGTTACTACACATTTCTGTGTCGTAGGAACTAAACAACATTCTTGTATTGATTCATTTTTCAGCCAACTTTTACCATATGCTGCATCTGTGGTGAGACTTGTTAGTAGTTACTTCAGGAAATGTTCATTGCCAGAATTGAGGGTAAAGCTCTATTCAATCACTACAACATTGCTCAAATCCATGGGTGTTGGTAATTTCACAAGATCTTGCCTTTGTTTGCATTTTCATTTCTCAGGTTAATGTGATAAAAATCAAGATCACTTCTGCTGCTAACATACTTCTCTGACCAGGAATGGCAATGCAACTGGCACAGGAAGTTATCACTAATGCATCTGCGGATCTGGACCTGAAAAATGTAGAAGGATTCAATGCTAGCAGAAACCCGTTGCTTACTAACGGAGCTCTTCTTCAGGCTTGCAGTAAAAAAAGGAAGCATTCAAATAATTCAAGAGTTGAGGCAGATAATTCTGTTTTTGAAGTGGGAGTCCCTCACAATCACTCGAGTAGCCCGATTTCATTGAAGATAGCAGCTCTTGAGGCACTGGAAACTCTTCTGACCATCGTAAGCTCTTTTAACTTTTTACTATTAACTTTTTGCTTTTAACACATAGTAGGAAGTTAAACTCAGTGGGTTCTTCTCATACTCACCATATTTCTTCTTTGTGATTCTGTTGTCATTACAATTTGATAGGTTATCAAATATATTTCTATTCTTTTTGGTTTCAGGGTGGTTCATTAGGATCGGATAGCTGGAGAGAACGTGTGGATAATCTTCTAATGACCACAGCAACAAATGCTTGTGAAGGGAGATGGGCCAATGCTGAAACCCACCAGTGTTTACCCAATAAATCGATTATGGGTCTGGTTGAGTTTCAGCTTGCAGCACTCCGTGCCTTTTTGGCGTCTCTCGTTTCTCCATCACGAGTACGCCCTGCATTTTTGGCTGAAGGCCTTGAGCTTTTCCAAACAGGTAACAAAGATTTGTTGGCATGAATTTAAAGATTTTAAACGCAGAAATGTTGAGTATTTGATGCATATATTTCGGCTCTGAACAGGTAAACTTCAGGCTGGAATGAAAGTTTCCGGATTCTGTGCTCACGCTCTCATGTCCCTTGAAGTTGTTATACATCCGAGGGCACTTCCGCTCGAGGGTCTCCCATCAGTTAGCAACCTATTCCCGGATAACAATCCTATGGCCAGCCACAACACAGCTAATCTGAAGAAGTTGAATGGTATTACTCACGATGGTGATGATCTACGCAACAGATGGCTGGGAAGTGCGGATGTTACCTATGACAACGAGATTCAGAGAACCTCGGATACGACTTTACCTCTCCAAGAGACCAAAAGATTGAAACTTGGGAATGATTTAGCCACTGTCGTATCTCTGAGTGTCCAAGATCCTAAAGATATGGTTGCATCAGAGAATGTTCAACAAGCTGAGAAGGTTCCTGAATCAACTGAGGAATCTCTAGGAGATGTTTCAGACAAAGATGCTATGGCTCCTAAAGACGGTTATCGAGAAGTAGTGAGTGTGACTCAAGAGAGTGAGGATTTAGCCGTTAAGAAGGATAGTCTCATGGAGGAAGCTGCAATTGTTAAGAAGAAAGAGTCTTCAGGTCAGTCTGATGATGATTCTATTCCTAGTCTTCAGGAAGGTGATTTCTTTTCTGATTCTGATTCTGCCACTGATATTGAATCTTAATGCAAGCAAAAAAAAAAAAGAGTTCACATCTGTCTTAAGAGAATCTTTATTGTTTCTTTAAGTTAAAGTTTTGATCATGATTTATACCTCTTTTTTTGTTGAAGATATTTCATTGAATAGTGTCTTCTACTATTATGTTTCAAATGTTCACTAGTTTCTAAGTGGGAAACATGAGACTGTGGTCATGTGGGAAAGCAATCTATACAAACATGCCGCCAAAGCAGACAAAGAACCAAATTATACATATTTATTTCTTGGATAAACATTGTAAAAGTTATATACAGTAAAACCTCAAGGACGATGCAAAGAACAAGTTGTGTAGCAGCCGAAGTAAGTTAGATCTGAAGATGACTAGAGTAACTAGATTGCCTGCCAAAAAGAAAATCCAAGTTTGTTTGGGAGGCGCCAGGAAACGCAAGGAGCTAGATCGTGACGAGGATGATGAGAAAGACACAAGGCCAAGTATGTTAGATTGGCTCCCTCTTGATCTAAAGATGGCTATACTGACAAGAGTGCCTGGCAATTCTCTAATGAATGTCAAACGCGTCTCGAAGATGTACTCTTCCATCATCCGAAGCCAGCGGTTCATCAAATCTTTCTCCTCTATGTCCTCCACGAAATCAAGGTTTATAGTTGCTATGAGTAATGGCATGTCCGGCAAACCTGAGGAGAAGCTTACCTTCCTCTTCTCCTTTCCAGGCGAGGGAGGAGAAGATTCTTCTTCATTGGTACCCAATTTCGAGATGGCAATACCTTCATTTACTTTTCTTGACCAGTACTCGTCTTGCCAGTCTGTCCATGGTATTCTCGCTGTTTCAACTTATTGTAGCTTGTTCTTATGTAACCCTAGCACAGAGCGAGCCATTGTGTTACCATTTTCTTCTCTCATATTGTTGGGATACGATCCCATTCATGATCAATACAAACTATTCTCCCTGCGAAGTTCGTCTGGAATTCATAACATCCCTGAAGAGCACAAGGTGTTAACACTTGGAGGAGGTCAAGGATGGAGGCGGATTCAAGTAGATTTCGAGTATACCGTATTTGGATCAGAGGGAATATGCATCAATGGTTTTATCTACTTGAGTGCTTATAGCCCAAAGCTACCTCTGAATCCAGGTATGGTGTGTTTTGATGTTAGATATGAGAAGCTAAGTTATATCAAAGCACCCCAGGCTGTGGTTCGTGGGTTTGGGGTTCATCCATCAATATTTATTGAATACAAGGGGAAGCTAGCGGCCGTTAAGGAATACTCTTCTAATCCTTCCCAAAGTTTTGATTTTTGGATACTAGAAGACATTGAAACACATCAATGGTCACATCAAAAGTGTGTTCCCTCTCCGTGTGGGACTCTTTTGGGTCAAATAATCGAATGTGCTTTCCAGGCACCAACAAGTATGGTGAGCTCATTTTGGCCCCAATGTATCTCTCAGTCAATGCTAAACCCTTTTACATTTTTTACTACAATGTTGAAACAAAAAACATTAGAAGAGTTAGGCTCCTAGGAATTGGAAATGATCAAGAGTTTCTGCGTATTTATGGATTCTTTGACAATGATGTACGTCATGTCCGTATCGCAACCCATCACATCGACAGTATTGTCACTTTCAAGGATCCTCCTACACTTTTACGAGATTCCTAATGTAAGAAAGAGAGCATGGAAGACTCTTTGTTGTTGTTTTTTTCAACACCAATTAACAATATACTTGTGAGATGTGTGTTATTTATTTGGGGTTGTGTCCATGTTTTAAGTGTGTTCCTTTGCTCTGTGTGTTTTTTTTTAATAAGAATACATGACATAAGAGTCTAAGACTGCGACTTTATGTAGTTTTTTTTCTTACATTTTGTGTGATTTTTAAATGGAAGCATTTGTTGTAATAGTAAATGCATTTTGAATAACTAGAAGCTGAGAACCCTGTTTTGGCTGTGAGTTGATGTATGCTTTGAATTCTGATGCATGTCCAGTTGAATAACAGATGTGTCACTTTTCTGGTTATAATCTGCCTTGCACATTTTTCATTTTTTATGGACTACATGTGTTATGGAAACTTGTTTCTGCATTCATGTTAATGTATTTTTATCATATTTGAAAGCAAAAGTTGCCCTTTTATATCATTGTTGATATAAATATCTAAATTTACGATCATGTAAACATTTTCTAAGTTAATAAAACTCAAACGTTAAAAAAAAAAGTTAAAAGTCTAAAATTTAATCTCAAAACGGTTTGTTAATTCTTTTGTTTCTCCCTTAATGGTGATCATAGGATGAAAGAGTTAGAGAAATTCGTAGTTCTTACGGTGATTCTGATGCTGGTAATGTCGTTAGTCAAAGCATCAGAGATACTAGAGAAGCAGATTCTGGCTTATGTCAAGGCATTGTTTAGTGAGAGCAAAAGTCTGGAACCTGATCAACAAAAGGTCTATCCGTAAGATAATATCGACTATTTTTAATACATTAAAAAATTAGATATGAGTTCTATCAAAAATGCAAATATACGAATAAATAAAGAGATAGCACTAGATGTAAGTATGAATGTTTCGATATAATAACATAATGACTACAAATATTTATAGTGATATACAAGAGATACTAGGTTTAAACTAATGACATTTACATCCTTTCTATATCTACACTAATAAGTCCCCTCAAGATGGAGGGAGAGACTTCACTCCAATCTTGTTGCTTGCTGTGTGAAACCGTAGTCGAGATAGAGGTTTGGTAAGTGCATCAGCCAGCTGATCATGAGTCGAGACTAAAGTTTTTCAAACACTTCTTAGCTTTGTATAAAAAATAACTCTCTTTATTAGGTTTAGAAAATAACTTAAAACTAAACTCTCAAAACTCTTATGTTTGATGATATCAAAGTCACAACTCAACTTTGATATTCATAAGGATGTTAGCACCTTCTTTTGTTGAATCTATTCCTATTGCTAATAGAAAACTTATTTTTTCTATTCTTAATACAAAGAGATAATTTCTTTTAAGCCTATCTTATCTTAACCAACTTGTTAGAGATATTTTGGGTTTTAAGCTATTGAAGCTTATCCAACAGAGACGTAAGAGACGAAGAATTCCTGCTTGTACTTGGTTACGGATGAAGTGATAATCTAAAGCAATATGCTTCATGCGTGAGTGAAACACCGGATTAGCACAAAGGTACGTCGCTCCTACATTATCACAACAGATAACATGAGCTGACGGTAGCCGGAGTCCAAGTTCCGTAAGTAGCAAGCAGATCCACCGGAATTCAGATGTTGTATTAGTTACAGCCCTATATTCAGATTCCGTAGAAGAACGAGCCACGCCTCGTTGTTTCTTAGATGACCAAGATATAGGATTCCGTCCAATATAAATAATATATGCATTGGTGGAAACGAAATCATCAGTATCCCCAGCCCAATCTGCATCCGAGAATGCATGAGGAGAGAAAGGAGAGTTGGCGTGTAGAAAGATTCCGTGAGTAAGTGTTCCTGAGAGATACCTTAAGAATCGTTTCGCTGCCTGCCAGTGATCTGTAGTGGGTCGTTGCATAAATTGTGAAAGTCGTGTCACAGCATATGCAATGTCTGGGCGAGTAAACACAAGATACTGTATACTTCCAACTACTGATCGATAGACAGATGCATCATCAAGTAACATTCCATCATTAAGCATAAGCTTTGGTGTTGACGGTAATGGTGTCAAAACTGGCTTGGGTATCTGTCATGTTGGCCTTGGCGAGAAGATCAACTATGTATTTACGTTGCATAAGATGCAGTCCGTGTTGAGTACGAGTTGCTTCTATCCCAAGAAAATAATGACGACCAACCGGGTCTTTCATAGAGAACCGGTCTGCAAACGAGGCAAGGACATGCGACACAAACCCAGCATCATTCCTTGTCACTAATACATCATCAACATAAACCAAGACATATATAAATGAGTTTCCACGTTAATGAATGAAGAGAGACATATCAGCGAGGGAATTGACAATCTGAATATTCTCTAGTAAGACATGCGAACGCCCGTACAAGCATGCTTTTTCTGTTATTGTTTTAGGTTCTAAGGTGATGGTTCTCTGCGGCATGTCAAGCCTTCTTTTCTTTTTATTGAATGAGAGATGCACAATTTTCCATTTCTAAGGGATTGTTTTGTTGTATGCACTTCCAATGCAGCATATCCTCTTAGTAATTCCTTTGATATAAATCTAATGGGACAAAGGAGCGTTTAGTCCAACACCAAATACTTCAAAAATGGAAACTCTGCTTCATACACAAAATGACCAGAATTCATAACTACATAACTCTTAACTGTTTGGCACTTGCATACTGATATGATATGATGGAATTCAATGGTTTCAAAACAGTAAAGGAAAATACGACATAATATCCAAGTCTCAAGTCAAAATAAAGGAAGACAATGATGTTGCATCAATCATCTTTCTTTGTCCTCTTATCCTTGGAGAGCTCAGTGAAAATATCATCGGAATTATCGAATTCTAGCTGGCTGCTTAAAGTCTCTCCCGCGGGTCGTGCCCTCTTACCCCAAATAACCCACGCTGGATGGCTCCCTGAAGCCTCTTCCCCTAGAAGACCACCCAAAAAATGGGAAGGAAAATATTTTTAACAAATTTAAAAATATTAATAAGAATAAATACTATATAATAAAATATAAATGACCTACGACTTCGTATATCACCCAGTATCAATTCCATCAACTAATAATATAAAAAATTGACCAAAAATTAATTATTTTATAAGTTTTACTTTAATGAAAATAGGAGCAGAGAATAACATTTACTTCAAAATCTTTATTCAAAAATATTTTGAATAAAAGAGAGCTCTTATAAATTAAAATAGAATATGAAGCAATGTAATAAATTGCATCCTGATCAATTGCATTCTGATCAAGTTTCAAATTGAAGAAGTAGAGCAATCAATTTCAAAAAAGAATGAATCAAATACTTATGTGTAGGTTATATAGATTATTTTTAATTATTTTTTATAATATATGATTAATAGTTCAGTGTCCAAATCATCTTATATATAATGGATGAAGTCACTCTTCAAGAGTTTGACACATCATCACTTCTCTTAGTGACATATCAATATACTTGTATCACTTAAAATATATCATTAAAATTAATAAGTAGTTCATCTTCTTCTTATATTTCATAATTCCAAATTATCCTTAATTTTTCTTGTTTCTCTTTAGTAATTAATAAATCAATTTAATCTCAAATTATCTATATAATAGGTATATGGAAATGATAAAATTATTTTGTGTTCAAAAATCATATAGTTACTAATAATTATATTTGTTGAAGTTGATTTAATGAAACTTATATTATCAATTCATTTTCTAACAGGATTCATATGCCACATGAGTTTGAATGGTATAATCCTTGACAAAGATAATTATTTAAAGTAACACTTGTGTTTCAATAATGTTAAACTCATGTTTAAGATGAATTTGAATAAAAAATTTGACAAAATATAAACTCACGCATCGCATGTGTATTCACCTAATTTTAATTTCAAGATAACGAAAGGAAAAAAGGACATGAGACTTACCATGAGGTAAGTTCTCAGACTGAGTCTGGTTCTGAGCCATGTCAGTTGTGAAAGAATTCGAGACGAGAAAAGAGAGGTCGAAGGTTGAAGAGAGAAAGTAATTCTCAGATGCCTTTATATCAAGTGCCCATTGTTTAACCTAGAAGATGTAGAATGACTGCGAAGTGAGTTAGAGGGTTTGACTTTGATTTGCATCTTAGACCCAAAAAAAATAAAATTGAAATCATTATTCTCACTAAGAGATATTATCCAGGTTGGTTCTTTTTTTTTTTTTAATGTACATAGTTTATGAAGTTGGGGACATTGTGTTGTAAATAACCATACATTATGGTATATCTGAAATTATAAATTGTTCTGGAATGACAATACTTGTTTCTTGCTAAAGCCACTGCATTATTTTTGGATTTTGAGATTGTAAGACCAGAAAGCTTAACGAGAACCATAGACGCGGAGGAAACATTAATCTCTCCCTCATTCTGTTCTCATCTTACATAGATCTAAAGCTAGTATGACATGCTTCACAGAGTTTTATGACCAACACATCTCAGTTATGAACTCAAGATGTTTATTCATAATTGAATTCTGATCCAGTGTCTTTAAAACATGTAGCTTGCAGAATTCATCTTAATGCCATTTCACTTCACTTGGCAACTTTCTTCTTCCTGAGAAGATCTTCCACTTGGAGCTCGTTGATCTTAGCAGCAAGAATAAAGTCGTTTTCCGTCAAACCACCTGTTGCAAGAGAATCAGATATCACTTATTCGGCACTAGCAACTTATAAAGTTCACAAAAAAAAATAGTTGAAGATGTTTAAGGTTCAGGCATTTGATAAGGTTCATTCATATCTTCATATCAACAACGCAAACCATGATTCTCACCTATTGCATGTGTCCATATCTCGATTTTCACATTATTCCAGCCAACCAGATGCAAATCTGGGTGATGACCTGCATTAAACCGGTCCTTGCATCAGAAAAAAATAGAAATAGATCTTTTTCTAATATCGTTTTCAGAAGGGTCACAAAGTATGTGAGCTGAATTGCTGATGATTTATTTACCTTCTGCTTCCGCGATATCAGCAACACGTTTGAAGAAATCTAGTCCCTTTGTAAAACTTTTCACTATCCATGACCGATGCAGCTTTAATGTATCATTGTCATTAGCCAAATCCCATCCAGCAACCTGTGTAAAAGGAATAATTGAGGAAAGAAACAGACTGTACATCTCACCTGCCATAACAGAAGTGCAAACATATATTACTTTTTGAAGTAGTTCTTGGGCACTTTGTTCGGTCATGGGTCGTAGATCCTTGGAGTTGCATGGAACACACTTTTTAGCTGATAAATCTAAGGAAAATATAACAAAAAGAGTGAAAAAAATACCATATTAATAACAAGGATACATGGTTTTGGAGTTTTTGGTTACAAATACTGAAGAATATAAGCATCAAATCCATCTTTTAACCGATCGGGTAAAAAAGTGCTATACAATGGCAGTAACAAGGAAATCATAGCAATACTCTATTAAGAGATACGACATAACAAAAATGTTGGAATTTACTGCAACTGTGCAAGCAGAAAACTAGAGCTAGTAAGGGATATGAAAATGATGAATACTGATACTGAAACTGAGATCTAGTGTAACTTTTGTCTTGCCAATAAGTTGCACATTGGAAGAAATGACACTAATTTGAAACTTATTATTTTCCTGACTCGTCATCATCTTGCTCCTAATTCACCATGGACTTATCTAAAATAGAGATGGGAAGAGGATAAGGGGTCACCAATAGAATTTTTTCTAGCATTATAGAGGTGTGAGACATCATTTACTGGTTTTATATTATAGAAAGAGCTTAGGCTGCCTCGTATAGTTTCTCTATTAAAGAACATATGTTCACCACATACAATACAGAACTCAGTCAACTGGATGTTCATACCTTTCAAACCTCAACAAACACAAGTACCAACAAGCAAATGAAGCATATATGTCAAGTCACATGCACTTAAAACAAGAAAATCTTAATTCACATATCAAATGGCAGAGCAGCGGATCGACTAATTTTACCATCTAGGGAACAATATGTCCTAGCTCCAGCAGGAGAGCCACCAGTTGTGGATGATCCTACACCACCTTGTGACATCTCACTCTTCCAATGAATAAAGCTACAAGGAAATTGCAAAAATCTTTCATTTTTACATACAAGAAGAAACTTTAGCTTTATCAAATGGAGAATAACATCAAATGCACCAAAAGTGTGAAAACTGATTCATTTACATTTGATTAACAAATCAGGGTAGTTATTACCAAATCAGGAAAATTGATTTAACTTGTTGAGATTTAACAAGAATCATATCAAACCCAGATTATAAATAATCACAAGTCAAGTATCAAAATCCATCCTTTGCCACTATTCTTCACCAAAAACAAAACCCAAAATACTAACGGAAGTCAAAATCAATTTCAAATCATTACCGTTTGTGACGTCCGTACAGATTGTGGAACAATGATGCAACTGGAACCTGAAAGTGTCGCAAAAAAATTATAGGGTAAGATATGTGTTTATAAATAGATTCATAACATGCACATATACATATATAGACGAAAGAATTTGGTTAACCTGTGTTCTAGAGATTGAGAAGAGTGTAGGCAGCAAGAGCCGACTCATTTGGAGACGCAGCTGTTGAAGAACAGAGATTTTTGCGTGTGAATTTTATTTGTGTTAGAGGTGAGGGGCTAAATGTTAAAAATTATAAGTTTTAAGGTTCAATTTGTAAGAATCCAAAACATATGGAGCTAATAATATGTTGAAGCGATGACGCGCGTCTCTGAAAAAGCAAACTCGAAATTGCTTTTAAAGGATTCCGTTATCATTCCTCATTGCTGAACTTCTCGAAATTGTTACGCTTGTTTCGATTTTCTTTCGGTATCCCTAAGTTTCTACTCTGTCTTTGAGGAATTCGGAATTTTTTAGGGGTTTGGGAACTTTTTCTTCGAGATTTTGCTTAAGTTCACATTTCAGTTGATTTCGTTTCTTCGTAACAATGATTTTTACGTCTTCTTTCTTGACTGAAACGTGAATTGAATGATTTGTGAAGCATTTTTACTTTAGGGTTCCCAACATATTCAATAGACTAATCTACAAACCTGTGTGAAACTTATCGAAATCTATCAATCGGATTTGTTGTCTCAAGAAAGTTTCTTTTTTCGATCCTCTTTATCTCTGGATTATAAGTCCTTTCTGCTGATGAAATTGCTGTTTTCTAATTATAAATCTTGCGTTTCTGCCAAAACCCTACTTAAGGTGCTTTGATTGAAGCCAAGCCGCCTTTTTGAGATTTTTTTTTGTTGAAGATTCTTGTTCTTGATCGTAAAGTAGACTCTTTACTGCTTTGATATCATACAGTGACCTTTGGTTCTTATAGATTTGTGTTATATGTTAGAGTCCAAGTGCATAGGTTTAATCCCCTCTACGAGTTAGCTTTTTTATTTAGTTAAACATAAACAACTTCTCAAGTAAACAAGCTTTGAATCAATAGAGTAGTTATGTGGATTGAGCTGATGATTATCCTCTGCAACTTCAGCTTTCTGATTAAACTAAAATTCAGTATTTGTATCCTTTTCTTATATTGGCATCTGTTTCTATTTTATTTTGCAGAGTTGAAATATCTGTTTAGAGTCTGACAGACAGAACATTGATGCTGATGTGAATGATTTTCACTATCTCATTCGTTATACATACAGTAGAGAAAGCTGGTTGATCTTCTATTTGATTGACCATGGGTGAAAATGGGGAGAATCATTCAGTCTCTCAAGAGAGTAAATCCAAGAAGCTTGACAGTAAAAATCATTCAGGGGTTCCTAAGAGTGATCTTTGGACTGATGGGATTATATGTGCCTTTGAATTTATTCGTGGCACAAAAAAGCATATTGATCCAAAACAACTGGACAAAGGTTACATGAAGCAAGAAGATGGACCAACCAGACATACTTCCCCTGGTCATAACCCGTTTGTTGATTCATCTGCAGTCAATGTTTTAAGGTCAAGGTCGGCATCTTCTTTGGATCTCAAAGATGACCATGTGCTTCCAAATGGACAAGTTGAGAGATACGAGGGAAGTCATTGGGTTCCTATTGGTTGGACTAGAATATCTGAACTAGTTCAAATGGTGCAAGTAAATGCGGAGTGGCCTAACTTGGAGTTAATGGATGATGAAGAGGATGTCCCTGTTACAGATTTAGCGGCTCCGTATTGGGAACGACCAGGTGGACCCACATGGTGGTGCCATATGACTGCTGGACATTCTTTTGTTGAGGCATGGCTCAAAACTGCTACATGGATGCATCCTGCAATTAGTCTTGCATTGAGGGATGAAAGTAAACTAATAAGTGAACGGATGAGACACCTTCTATACGAGGTATGTGGCTTGTTCCCAGATCTGAATATGCAAGTTGAGTGTCAGAATTCAGCCACATTTTAAATTATTGGTAATTTTGACTGATAGACAGGCTTGCTTAAAACACCCATTAAAATACTTCCACATGGATCATAGTGGTTTTGGGTAGGATTAAAGATGTTTGTTAGTCTCTGAGCATAGTAATGTTTTACTTGAGATGGTTCATCACTGTTTAATCATGTTTAGTTTATTTTTCTTGGATGTTGTTGTCTAACTTCCAGTCCGGTATATTTTCTTAGGTTCCAGTGAGGGTCGCTGGGGGTTTATTGTTTGAGCTTCTAGGACAATCGGTCGGTGATCCAGTAATCAGTGAGGATGATGTACCCGTTGTTTTCCGCTCTTGGCAAGCTAAAAACTTCTTGGTATCTGTGATGCATGTAAAAGGAAATGTATCGAGCACCAATGTCCTTGGCATCACTGAAGTAGAGGTTTGTTCATAAACCTTTAAGCTTAAAGTACTGCAGGACTGTAATATGGATACTGACCTGCATTTATTTTCTTTTTTGTTTTTCCTGATAGGAGCTGCTTTATGCAGGTGGTTATAATGTACCAAGAACGGTTCACGAAGTCATAGCACACTTGGCTTGCCGTCTTTCTCGATGGGATGATAGGTAACAACGATTTTCTGGTTTACCTTTTCTCTAATGGACCCTTGTCTAGTTTTGCTGACCAAAAAAGTGACTTGAGTTATATATAACATTGTTGTTTGGAAAGTATCTAATCAAGTCTTTTTATTGTCCTTGATTGGTGATAGGTTGTTCCGTAAATCCATATTTGGTGCAGCCGATGAAATCGAATTAAAGTTTATGAACAGGTTCTTACTGTACAAATCTGTTTGTTTGAGATAATACAGAATGCATGTTTAAGTAACAGATACCGTCCTTTTCTGTTATTAGGAGAAACCATGAGGATTTGAATCTTTTCAGTATCATTCTCAACCAGGAGATCAGAAAATTATCAAGACAGGTCACCTTCTCTTCATTGCAGCTAACCCTCAATTTGAAAGGCATTTGTTGATGTGTTTTAACTGAGACTTGGAACGAACTGACTATAGTCATGGACATGACTTCTTCCTTTTTCTCATGGCAGGTCATCCGAGTGAAGTGGTCACTACACGCGAGAGAGGAGATTATCTTTGAGCTTCTCCAGCATCTGAGGGGAAACATAGCTCGTCATCTGTTAGAAAATTTGAGGAAGAACACAAGGGAAATGCTAGAGGAACAAGAAGCAGTCCGTGGACGTCTTTTCACAATTCAAGATGTCATGCAAAGCAGTGTCCGCGCTTGGTTACAGGATAAAAGCCTGAGAGTGAGCCATAACTTAGCCGTCTTCGGAGGATGTGGTCTGGTGCTTACCATAATCGTAGGACTGTTTGGGATCAACGTGGATGGTATCCCGGGGGCGCAGAACACGCCTTATGCGTTTGGTCTGTTCACAGCACTTATGGTTCTCATTGGAGCAATTCTGATTGCGGTTGGTCTGGTATACTTAGGACTCAAAAAACCAATCACAGAAGAACAAGTAGAAGTTAGAAAGCTGGAGCTGCAAGATGTGGTAAAGATATTTCAACACGAAGCAGAGACTCATGCACAAGTTCGTAGAAACAATCTACCTCCTACTGCTGGAGATGTGTTTGATGCTGATTATATTCTCATCCAGTAAATAAAACTCGAATCAGTTTTCATGTTTTGTTACTACTAATGTTAGATACATATCAATTGCGATTTTCGCATTATTAGTCATATATTCGACAGGATTATGATAAAAATATCAATGGTTGAGGTAAGGAGATAAATGTCCTAAATCATAAGTTTATGGTTGAATTGGTTAAAATATAAATGTATGAGGCGAATATGCAAAAACGAGAGAAAGTTTATATGAAGCGCGTCTTAGAAAAGCGAAGTTTAGTTTTAAAGCATTTCTCCTTTAGAGCTCTGTGCTGGTTTTTGAGGTGAGGCACAATTTCGATTTGGCATCGAGAGAAAAGAGAAGAAGACTGCTCGGATGGTGAGATCTTCTTCTCCACGAATTGTTATGCTTCTTTTGTTTTCCTCCCAATTTTGTTACTAAATCTCTCTGGGCAGCTCGAGTTTTGTTTAGGGTTTAGGGCATTTTTTTCTATAAGATTATCCCTAAGTTAGATGTCTCAGTTGGTATCGTTCCTTGTAACAATGATATTCATCTCTTCGTTTCGGTAGTGGAACGTGAATTGAACGATTTGTGTATGATTGGGTTTTGTTATTGATTGAAACTGGGTTTTTTTTTTTTAAATGAAATTCAAATTTCAGATGACAGTGTTAAGTTAAGTAGATTAGAGTTTTTGAAATTCATGATTTGTTGCTTGGATCTGCTTGAATTTATAGGTGGCCTTGTATCATGTTAACCAAAGTTAAATTTTCTTCAGTTTATGTTTAATATCTTACTCCTTTTGCTTCCTGATGTGTAGGCTGATCCTGAACTAGAAGCTATTAGACAGAGGAGGATGCAAGAGCTGATGGCTCGACATGGCACTGTAAGTCTAATACTAATATCTGATTTTTTTTTTCTAGAAAACTATTTGTACTTTGTGACTCAATTTGCATCAAACCTAATTAACAGGGGAAGCAGGGAAATCAGCAGAACCCAGAGCAAGAGAAACAACAGGAAGATGCTAGAAGGTTTGTGTATCGTTGTCTATTAGTTTACATGTATAGGATTATTTTCAGTTTTTGAACTAACCTATTCTCTGATTTAGGGAAGCTGATGAACATAGACAAATGATGCTTGGTCAAATATTGTCTTCCCAAGCTCGTGAAAGAAGTAAGTTCTATCTACAATGTTTTGGATTTCATCTAGTTGCTCTCCCTTGTTTCTTCATGATTTGATGAAGTTCCAAAGCTCAAGAAAGACGCAATAATGAGTTAACATATATGTTATCTTATGTGTCTCTTTCGTTTCTCGTATAGTTGCTCGAATTGCCCTGGTGAAACCTGAGAAAGCTAGAGGTGTAGAGGATGTTATTTTGAGGGCTGCTCAAATGGGACAGATTGTTGAAAAGGTAACAATCCAAACATTTTTACATGTCATAAATCTTACATAGCATCTGGTTTCTACTCAAATGTCGCTGATACTACACTAGTGTTATTGATATACTCTGTTTGCTTTACAGGTTTCTGAGGAACGGCTTATATTGCTGTTGGAACAAATAAACAGCCAAACTACCAAACAAACGAAAGTCACGGTACGATCACACAATCCTCAAACACACACAAGTTCTAAAAAGCAAAAAGCCTTGCTCTTATCTTAACCATAGATATCATTGAGTATAAGTTTATCGATGCATTTTTTACAGATCCAGAGGCGCCGTGGGATGGATGACGATTAGGAAGAAGAAGAAGAATATGATGCTTTGGAGATCTCACTGTTGAGTGTTGGTGAGCTCACTAAGATCTACTTAAATGTTACTGTTAAATATGTTTATTGTGAGTGACTGAATCTTGATGATCTTCCAAATGTTTGGGATGTGATCAAAGTAATCTGATGCTGAAGTCTGCATTCGCATTGCCTTTTGTGATTTGAATATTTTTGGAAATGAAAATGATTCTGTTATAATATCTACTTCTCATAATTTGGATGTTATGGCTACCTACTACATGATTTGCTCAACTCATTTACTTCTTTTCTGACTAATAATTTGAATTTTTATTTATAATCAACTCATGCTAAAACTTTAAAATTTGAATGATTCAAAGATGAAGAAGGATTGAAGTGAAGCTACTCTTATCTTTTAAGTCACAAGAATCAAGGATGACCAAATACTAAAGTAAAGATTTGTCAAATAAATGGCGACTTATTCTAACTTTTCATATCGAAGTATGATTTCTGATTAGTACATGGAACAAATAATTGGCATTAGGGTAAGTTGAGAATCAGTCAAAGTTTTAAGACTTTTGTTTTAATAATTATTTTACTCTTTATCATATGTTTTTCTTGTGGAAGAAAAAAGAAGAATTTTGATTTTGATAACCATCATATATCAACCTTACTAATTACCAAAAATGTAGGGCTCTTTAGTTAGCTTTTACACTCAAAAGTTGATAGCTGTTACTTCAAATAATTGAAGAGAAAAGGGACATTGTAACCAACATAGATGAATGAAAATAAAGAAATAATTATGTATCTACCAAAAATATAATGCTCTTCCTTCACTGTTTATAAACAAAAAAATTGTTGAATATCTGTTCTTATTTTATTTTTATATCGAATTTAGCTCTTTTTTTTATAAAAGATTTTCTATTATCGAATTTAGCTTTGTTGCTTGTCGGACTATAAATACCTCAAAATCGTTTTAACGTTTTGAGGTTTTAAAGGATGATCACATGCACTCTAAATCGTCTTGTATGTTAATTTGCTTCATTTGTTTATCAACAACAAACCGAGTTAAACCAGCTCGCGTTGTAAAAGAAGCTGCACAAGGAATTTTTTACCCTAGATTCGACGTGAGTTGGTCACTCAACCCGCAGTTAAATGTACGAAAAGAAAATTGTATTAAAGGAGATTATCGGCCCAGAACCTCCAAATTTATAATTAAAAAAAAAAAAAAAAAAAAATTACCGAGTCAAGTTATCAATTCACCTTATTTTGTGTCATTACTTAGGTAGTCATATAATTTTATGATTAACACGTCGTTCCAAAAACTTCAAACTATTTAAATGATTTAGTGTCCGATGTATAGAAATAGTAGTCTATAGATAGATAATTACATACACAACGAGACTCGTCGTTCGACTATATAGATCAGAGTCATTATCATTCGATAAACCATCATCTTTGGCGTAGACTATGACGCAGTTCTACAATGAATAAAATAGAGAGTAATAATTGAAAAGACAATTAAACAACAGTTTATGCAAAGTGTGTTACGATCCGTACAATAATCCGTTCATTAAAATTAGAAACGCTAAGAATTGTTCTTCTTAAATACTTTATTGATTAGAAAATGACATTAGTGGAGTGGATGTTGAACTTGAAATCTCGAATTCCATTCAGGCTAAACGTTGACTTTGACTTCTAAATGTTCCAGTCATTGATATCCTTTTTATTTATTTCCAAGTACTTTTTTTTGTTGGCTTGTCTTTGGTCTTCGTTGTATTGTATTCATATTTATTTCATGTAGTAAAAATGAATGTAACACCACCCACTTGTTGATGATCTATCTTGATTCTTTTAATTTGATTATCTATTATATCATATACTTTCTCCGTTTTAAAATGTGTCGTTTTAGTTTAATTTTTTTGTTTTATATTAAATATCGTTTTATATTTTTAATGCAGTTTAATATATATATATATATATATATATATATAGTTTTACCCATATTCCATAATGTATTGACAGTGAAAATTTTATATGATTTGTTAATAAGAGGTAAAATATAAAATTTAATTATTTTTAATATGTATAAAAACCTTAAATGATATTTATTTTAAAACAGAAGAGTATAACATTTCGGTTTATAATACTTGTGTTAAATTTATTAAAACTGATTCCTGACATTGAAGTGTGAAAAATCAGTGAGCAGTTTTTTTAAAAAATAATAGAATTTGTGAACCGTGAAATATGTGAACCTGAACGGTCACGACATTAATTATAAGTGATTTTTCATTGTTTTGACGAAATCAGTGATGATAAGCAAACTGTAAACATACTTAACGAATATATTGGGACTTCTAAATACTAATATTTTTAAAAAATTAATCATATATCAAAGATTGCCATTTACCAATTAATATACCTATTACCTAACACAATACCTGCTCTGAACATGACTTTACGACGTCGAAATATTCATAACTTTAGTGTCACACTCAACTAGAAATTAGAATTGACATGAGTCGTTCAAAGTCATATATACTTCATATTTTTGTTTTTGAATTTGAATTTAAAGTATAGTTTTGAGATTTGACAATAGAGCTTTACATCTACGTACTTGTAAAAATAAATTATTCACCTGTTTTTTTTTTCTTTCAAATATTGTAACCAATAGCACAACATAGAGAGATGATTGAAAGGAAATATTGTATTTATGGTAAGGAAGTGGTCAATAAATTTTTATCAGAAATTTAAAGATATGTTTGAAAGATTCATTTTATTATTTTTTACCACCGTATATTTTACAATATAATTTAGATTTCAGAATTATGTTTTCATATAAATCTGACTAAATTCTTTAAGAGAATATTAGAATTTGTTTGCAAATCCAAAGTATCCAAAAATACACCGTACAAATTATTGGCTCAAATACAACATGAGAATGATGATTTATAAGAAACAATTTTTTACTTTAACAACAACAAACAAAAACAATTATTTAACATGACCTTTTTACTAAAAAGAATTAACAGCTTACAGTGAAGGAGTACTTTACAAAAACATTTAAAGAATAACATATAACGACAAAAAAAAAAAAAAAAAAAAAAAAAAAACTAGCAGAACAAAAAATTGGTAGGTAAATGTCAAAGAAAAGTAACAACTGTACATCCTTTTATTTTTACAAGTGTCTCCACACATTACCTATCAATTCATCTCGTATCATATTAGTATATATGTATCATTACTATAATATACGATGAATTATTTCTTAAAACCAAATGTTTTTAACAAAATAAGTTAAATTCTTAAAATAAAAATCTGATGACTAATTGACTTATCAGAAACTTTAGTAATGGTAAACGTTCAAAAATCGTTAGGAGTTTGCTAGGCATTTAATAGGGGATTTAGCGTCCAAAAAAAGAGAATTAGTCAAAACTTAGTTGGGGATTAAACGCTTACACAATTATTTAGTATGAGTAATATTTAAGTTTTTACTCCAAATACCAATCATATGATCGGTTCTACTGCAAATAAATTACTCCAAATATTCAGACTCGATTCATCCATAATGTTTGCCTCCCGATTTTCAGACAATAGTTACAAATATATTCACACACTATGATGATAAGATTATTTTTCTACGTATGAGGATAAGATTAATTTATTTAAGTTTACACTTTATCATCAATGTAAATATAAAGCCAAAGAAAGTGAGGTTATTGCTGTGAATGACGTCGACTGTTCACAAAGCAAATGGTCTTCCTTGACTTTGAATCGACAACAATAATGTAGCTCCAAAGTAAGGAATATTATACTAATCAAAACCCATATTAATTTAACAATAAAATTAGTTTTTATTTTATTTTTTGTGGTCTGTATTATTACACCAAAAAGTTATACAAATGGAGACTTTTGTTAATTCTTCACTGGATTTTTATGTATTCATATTAAATTTATCATTCGTTATAATTCATCAAGAAAGTTTTCTTTTGACGAATGCAAAGATGTTTAGAAGTAGATGTATAATGTCTACGTTGCTTTATACGTTTGACTTCTATTTTATCTTTATTTTTAATGTTCCTCTGTAGGACTTCTACGTAAATCAACTTTTCAAAAACCTTATTATATTGCATTCACATGGACCTTTAATTATGTGACATTGGCTAATCTATCGTTCTTAAAGGACATTGACTCTTTACATTTGGTATGTAGGATACAATATATAATTGATAATATGGTAATCGATCATGTCTACTATATATGGTATACGTATATCTAAGAGGATGTACGTATGTTTTTCAACAAGTTTTCTATTCTAGTCAATACCATATTCATAGCACCAATCTTCAGCGAATTACGCAAATCAATTTTACAAAAAAAATAGTATTGTAGATATATTCATTTTATCGATTTATAACATAAAGTTACAATTACGAAAAAAAAGAGCATAGTGTGGGAGATAGGGTTAGAGAGGAAAATATAGTTTAAATGTTTCTTTTTTAGAAACCACTTTTTGATAGCTATCTAGCCAATTAATTTGAAGTTGAAATTGTCAAACCTATCTTTCCACATATATAAAGATATTTTAACCATATTATGCCGATTAAAGTCTTCAAAGATTATGACTCTTTGAAAATTTCCAATTTCCCTCTGATCAATTCTGTCAAATTAGTTTGTATTTCACATTTTAGAGAAATTTTTAATTTCAAATTACATACCATATTCGATATTTCTATAGGAAAGTTTATGAATCTTCATATGGTAAAAAGATAATCTTTTATAGACGAGGATTCCTTTATGAATCTTCATATATAATATATATGGTATCAGACAACACACCCATATAAGTAAGGAGCTGATCCAAATGCAAGATTCAATTGGTTATAAATATTTATCTCAATTATGTTAGAAATTCCACGTTAGAAAACAAAAGACATCTCTATATATATAAAACAGAAGATGTATAATTTTGTTATTCTATATATCTACATAATCAAATAGGTTATGGGATGAAATTTCACTGTACTTTACGGATCACATATTATTATTATTTTTTACGGCAAAACATAAATCCATTAAGGTTTGAGAATGCGGTTCTCCTCAAGAGCAAACCAATCCGGTGTTTAAGATCACATATTATTAATGGATATGTTTATTTGCCCAAATGCTATCGCACCAAAAAAGATTTAATTAATACCTTAACTGAATATTCTGAACTAAAAGACGATCAAAGTAAATAAAGTATGTTACCAAAAAAAGTGGACTTGTATTTAATCATAAGACTTGATCAACCAAAGTCCACCACATATAACCTACCACATAAATTTGAAGAACCAACTCTTTTCCTCTTCTTCTGCATCTCCTCTTCAATGGATGGTCATGTTGAGCAGAATAACCCATCTTCAGAAGCTGTATCCTTGACGAGCTTAACCGATTGCTTACAAAGCTCATTAGTAATGGATTATAACTCACTCGAGAAGGTCTTCAAATTCCCACCTTATAGTTCCTCTTTCCAACCGATTTCACCGTTCAATATGGGCCAGATAGTAAACAACCCTTGCTTAAATCTCAATAAGAATTCTCCACGAGTCTCATCTTCCTCCAATGAAGCCAAAACTAAAGAGAATCAAGACGATAAGAATAGCCGAATGGAGGGTAACGAAAGAGACCAGTATAGCGTTGGTGAAAGCTCCAAGCAATTGTAAGTTTTCTTCTTCTTGTTCTTGTTTAAAACATAGAAAAACCATAGAGATTGACATGGTTTGTGGTTTAGGACAAATAAACAAGGTAAAAAGAAAGGAGAGAAGAAAGAAAAAGAAGCTAGGGTTGCATTTATGACCAAAAGCGAGATTGATCATCTTGCAGATGGTTATAGATGGAGAAAATATGGACAAAAGGCCGTCAAGAACAGCCTTTATCCAAGGTTCATTTCCTCACTACACTCTAATATTAAAACCCACACATATTTATTTATCATCATCTATTATGTATACGTTTTCAGGAGTTACTATAGGTGCACAACGCAGAAATGTAACGTGAAGAAACGTGTAGAGAGATCGTTTCAAGATCCATCAATCGTGATTACAACGTACGAAGGAATACACAACCATCCGCTTCCATCAACGTTGAGAGGAACCGTGGCCGCCGAACATCTATTAGGCCACGGTGGTGGTGGTGGAAGAGGTTTCATCCATAGTTTCCCTCGTCAACATCAAGAGCTTCTCATGATGAATCATCATCCTGAGGTCCATTATCAATCGGTGGGATCTATGTCATACGAGCAGAATAATAATAATAATAATCATCAACCAGTTGTTGACTATGGTCTTCTTCAAGATATTGTTCCTTCAATGTTCTTGAAGCACGAATCTTGAGAAGGTACGTACCATATAGGTAGAAAGCTCTATGATTACAATATATATATATATAAGCATAAATAATTAGTACTATATGCATAAGTAGTTTCTCTCGTCTGTTATAGTTATTAATTTCTTATAAATATATGTGTATATACTTCACTGACAGTCTACTACTAATTATTTGGAATTTTGATTCTTATAAGAGTTAAAACTTTATGAACGTCTCTATATATGTTTTTAGTTTTTTTACATTTTGTCCACTTCGAATTTTGTTATATTGTATAATTTGGTATATATTTTACGTGTTGTCCTCTTCGAATTTGGGTATATTATGTGGTCATTACATTTCGTGTATTCTGAGAGAATGATTTCATTATTGGTCAACAAAATTGCGAACTTATGTTTTGATTTGCCTTTATTTAAAAGTCGCCGCTTTTTTTTTCGGTCGCGTGGAAACGCAGAAATTGTTGACTCGTGTTTATATTAACGAAAATGACTTCCTCGAAAATCAGTTCCTTGCAGGATTCAACCCAAATTAAACATTTTTCCAAATGACAATATTTTAAAAAAGATATTCATGTTTGTTAACAAGAGAAAAAACTACAGTTAAACCTGTATGAATTAATAATTAATAAATTAATACTTGTTTAAATTAGTATTTTTTCGGTCATAAATTAATATTTTAATCTAAATATTATTTTTTTATAAATTAATAAATTCGATAAAGTAATAAACTCGATAAATTAATAAAATATTAAAAAATATATTGGTCTTAATCTTATTAATTTATAGAGGTTTTAACTGTATGCTCTATGATCTCCTCTTTCTTTTTATTACCTAATAGCAATACCAAAGGAAACAGCAATTAAGAGATTGAAAAGTCTAGATATAAAAGCCACGACAAAAACTAATAAGGAAAAAAGTACATTTAATCCTCTGAAAAGTCTATATTCCAAAAGTGAGAACTGAAGGGATTTATATAAGTAGAGAAAAGGACAAAACATTTATAACGATAGATTCCAAAGTTCTGTATTCCAAATCTGGTATCGATCTTTTTTTGACACTTAACAAAAAAACATTAAAATGGGCAGATTCAGTAAACGATTTTATATCAAAAATATTTAAAAACTTTGGTTTTTCATGTTTCCATGGTAATTGAAAGAAGCTAGCTACTCCTCTGCAGAAGCAGAAGAGTGGTGCGGGAAGCTTGCCCAGACGTCTTGCCACGTCATCTTCCCCTCTGCTACTGAGCTCACCACCGAAGCTGCCTCTTTCAAGCTGACTCGGATTTGGTCTTTGCTGTCTCTTTCTCTGATTGTCACTGATGTATCTGAGTCCACTGTTATTGCAAATGGAACTCCAAGCTCATCGGTTCTCGCGTATCTCTTTCCAATTGATGTACCTGTTCACACACAAAGACCCAAATCTTCACTCGGTTTGCTCCATTTAAAAATTCTCTAAAAAGTTTCAATTGTCGAATTGTGTACGTACCAGTGATGTCAATCTTATGTGAGATGCCAACAGAAGCGAGTTCCTTGGAAATAACTTTGGCTGCTTCCTCGAATTGTTGGTTCTGAACAAGCGGGAAAACCGTGCACTTGATGGGTGCTACAAGAGGAGGGAAACGGAACACATTCAACTGTTCATCACCTGCTTTGCTTGGCCTTGTGCTGAAACAATGCTCGTACAGACAATATATGATCCGACCAATCCCAAACGATGGTTCAATCACTGACGGAGTGAAAACCCGCTGGTGCTCTTTCTTCTTCTCCTTTGAGATTGACACCATGTTCTTCTTGATGCTTACGTTTTTGCCGAGGGTACACACTTGAAATTCCACTTCCCCTTTGGATTCCAGGGTTGCCTTCATCTCCATAGCTTCTTGCTCATTCATCGCCTAACAAAACATTACACCAAGCATGTTCTTTATTATGAACCATCACCATGAGACAAAGAAGCTATTCAGTAAAAACAATACACTTCAGTCAGTCTTACCTCCAAAGCTTCAACGACATTCTTTTGATTTCCCTTGAATGCAAGACCCAGTTCTTTCTTCACAGGAGTAATAACAAGTTTCTGAAATAAAAGAGTACCATATTAAGGACAAGTTATAGATTAAAGACAGATGAAAAATGTTGAATTGAATACCTCTACTTCTTTAGGTTCTGCAAATTTCTCTTCGGCCACAAGAGGAACGCCACTTTTTTCCTGCCATACAAATATGGATCCTCAATCTATTTTAGTAAGTTTAAATAGATTCCTATGGGTTTTGATTTAATAATTCTCTAGCTGTCATACAAAATGATGAAAGTATAAGTAACAGGTAAGTTTCTTACAGAGTGGGCACGTAAGTCATATGCAGACCTATCTGCAATCCCAACACATTCAATCCAGCCATATGAACTCTCAATTTCAGCATCCCAACAATCTGCTGCATAGTGAGCCATTTCATTTGCTAGATGCTGGCGGAAACGCAATCGTTCCTTGTCTATGCCAAGGCGGGTAAGGAAGAGATAGACTCTCCCAATGAAGTATCCTAGAGTTTCATTGTTCACAGTGCCCTGTTCGAATACATTTTCAGTTACAGGCATCAATCAGAAATTAACAAAATGGGGTCTGTGCAAGTGCACAGTAGAATTAAGTAGTGGAATAAGTTTACAGATACTGACCTTGGAAACAGCTTCGCCAAGGCAAAGTTTTTTTGCTGATTGACCAGACATTTGTTCCTCTCTTGGAAACATAAGGAATTCCAAGTTTGCTACTTCAGAGAATTTAGGGTGTGACTTATTCTCAGGATCAACAAAGTGCTCAATTTCAGCCAGCGTGAATTCACGAACTCTAAGAAGCCCTTGGCGAGGAGATATCTGCAAGTATTAAGACTTATTGAAACCTAACAATTATAGAACCAAACAAAAGGGTCCTAGAAGAAGACTGAGGTAATCACATCCAACATATCAAGCAAAGCAGAAGAAAGCATATTCACCTCATTTCTAAAGGCTTGACCAATTTGAGCCGCAGCAAAGGGAAGTTTTCTCCCATTGTAGTAATACAAATCCTTAAAGTTCACAAAAATGCCTTGAGCAGTTTCAGGACGCATGTAACTGAAACACAAACAAAAACAGTAACTTAATAAAAAAAAACAACTCAAAAAAGAAACTAGCTCAGAAACGATTATTACATGAAAAATACTCACCCAGGAATCAAACCAGATGGGCCAATGGATGTTTGAAACATCAAGTTAAAAGGGTAAGGATCAGAAAGAGGATTCTTGGTGTCTGGAGCAGTGATCCCATACTCCTTGATCTTAGCACCAAGCTGTTCAGTAGAAAAATCTTCCAAAACAGCAAGAACATCCTTCAACTCAGCAGCTTTCTCAGCAAAGATAGTAAGATCTTTCTCCAGCTTCTCATTACAATAGTCCTTAAGCAAATGATCCGCACGGTAACATGTTCCAGTTTTCTCATCCTTAACCATAAGATCAGTGAACTTATCCACATGACCAGATGCCTTGAGAACAACCTCAGGTGTCACACATGGACAATCAACTTCAAGCATATTCTCCTCAAGCACGAAATGCTGCAAATAGAGCAAAATCAAATCCTACTCTATAGATCATAGCAAAATTGATTCAATTTCTACTCAAATCAATCCCATATAATAACAAAAACCTAACTCAATTTCTACACTGAAAACAGAGAAATGTGAAATGATTCTTACTTGACGCCAAAAGCTAAGAACATTAGATTTAACAGCACAACCAGGAGGACCATAATCGAAAAGTCCAGCGACGCCACGATAGATCTTAAAGGAAGGAATGTAGAACAAACGTCGCTCAAGAGTATTGACTACAGCTTGACGAAAAGCTTCACGGTTAACTGAACCGTTTCCGGAGCTACTGATTGTAGATTGGAGCTGTTTCTCGACGGCGGATTTCCCGAGCTTCAATTTGTTGAGGAGCTCAATGGCGGCTTCGATCTCTGGTTTAGCTGCGCGGGAGGCTTTGAGAGCTCGGACGGCGTTACCCTGAGCTTCGACGGAGGAGGATTTCTGCGATAGTGATTGACGAAGAGATTGTTCGGTAGCGTCCATTGGAATTTGGATCGGAGCGATGGAGATGGGTTCGTGAGGGATTGGGGTGGTTTGGAATTGACGAAGATTGAAGATTTGTTTGCGAGGAAAGACAAAGGTGGAGAAGATGCGCATTCGACGAAGTGTTTGGCTCCTCCACTCACAAGTGGCTACGCTAGGGTTTAAGATAATGCGGAAACCTTCGGGCCCAGAGAGTGGGTTCGTTTGTTTGTTTTTTTTTTTGTTGGGTTTCAAAATGAAATGTAAACCCAATTAAGAAAGACATTAAATGTCATCAACCATCTACACGTTTGACATTTTTATTTTCACCATAAAAGTCAGTCAACAAAACTAATTTTAGAAGTATTTTTTTTATACAGATTTAAAATTTGGTATTTAGTTAAAATTTCATCCGACAAGTGTTATTCATACTAATAATTTCCATAGCAAAATAAGAATCGACCAAGACAACCTAACACCATAGTTAATTTGTAATTTTTACTCAACTCTAAATTGGTCTATATAAGAAAAATTAAAACTACATAATATTTAATTTGTAACCAATCAAACTGTAACCATATTCTTAACAATCAAACCATTACCTTATAAATTTTTTTTATCTCTAGTCTTATTGGTATGTCATATAGTTTTTTTCTTCATCTTTTAATGTTCCATCTTCATTTATTATATACAAATAATTCATGTTTAATTAGTTCATTAACTACTATTCTTGAAACATGGTGTCATCTAGATTAACATTAGATATTAATCACAATCTCATGAATTATATTTTTTGTACGTGTCACCCGGTAGTTGAACGCAGTGGCAGCTCTAGACATGAGCAAGTTGAGCAAATGATAAAGTCCAAAAAATTTGAGTGGTTTTTAGATGACTTTTAAGGCCCAAATTTTTATAAATAAAAAATAGTACGAATAAATGGTCAAAATTTTATTGTTAACACATGAACTCCATATTCATTGAGCCATTTAAAGAATCTAAGTTCAACATTAACCAAATATAAAAATAGCAATATGATGAATTAATGATTGAGATACACACTATATTCCAATTAATTAGATAGATGCTAAACTTTTGTTTCGAAATGCTTGATTAACAGCTAACAAATATAAGAACATTGATGTCATCTAACAAGGCTATAAGCGTCATTTTGACCTCTAGATAATTTAGTACCAACCTCTTCCACACCTACTAAGAAAGGTCCACTGCATTTGTTCTCTATATAGGCTATACTCTATTGTTTCGTGTTCTCCTTATCCTCCATAGATTCTTAATATTGTTTAACACACATATGCATATCTTTTGTTGAACTTAAAACCTGACCGAAATAGGATTTGCAAATTATTGACAGGAAATGATGATCTAGTAGTATTGAATGTTCATAAGTGATTGAACATTGTCGTCGACTTGGAATAATAAATTGTCAGATTAAACTCGTATAGTTTTTACTTAAATGAGTACATAAATTAGCAATTACTGTAGTTTAATAGACAGAAGAGGCAATCACCAAACCAACAAACCGTACGAGTGAATTTGATGAAAACGACGTCGCGTCCGCCATTTTCTTCTTGCTTGAAGCAATAGCTTCAGATCTCTTCTTCTTCCTCTCCTCCTCTCTGTAGGTACTGTCCCAGTTAACTATCTCTCTCTCTGTCTCTTAATACCCTGCTGCTGTATTCCTAGGATTTCAAATCCTCTACTTCAGGGTGTTTTCTAGAAGTCGAATCTCCACCGTTGATCCGCTGGACCATTCTGTATTAGAGTGTCTGGGTTTTGAAGCTCTCGATATTCAATTCCTTAATGGATCCAGTAGATATGGTGGTTTCACAGCCAATTACGCCTGGTCAGGTAACAATGTCGCATCATCTTCACTGTTTTAAATTTACATTCTTCTACAACTTCCCTTGGCTGATTTTGAGATTTGGATTGAATCGTTCTGTAGCTGAATGTGCAATTTAAGATCCTCCTTTTATATGAATGTGGTTGATTTATTCTTCAGTTTATCAATCTTTCGATTGCTTGCTAGATTTAGATCAAAGCTGGAACTATGATCTATGTTAGTTTTTTACGAAAGATTACATTGTCTTCAACAGTAATTCTACTGTCTTCGATTTCTATTAACTACTAAGCTTCTACTTCAGCCACTCTGTATGTTCTTCAGCTTGAAGCTACTTAGTTGTTCGTTTAGTTTGGAAGATATGTATTGAATCTAACAGTTGAAGTTGTTGCGGAGTTTAACATTTTCTAAAGTTTTGAAAGATCAGAACTTTCGTGAATTACTATTGTTGTTTCCAATCGTAGTTTGTTTTTTTTCTTCTCTATATTGCAGGTTTCGTTTCTGCTTGGAGTCATACCTCTTATGATAGCATGGCTATACTCGGAATTTTTAGAGTATAAGAGGTCTTCGTTTCACGCTAAAGTGTATGTGTCTGGATGATAATCTAATTGGATCTTGTTTACTGATTATCTCGCATATAGTTTTTAACTTATATGTAATCTATTCTTGTGTGGTTTCACTTTATCCACTTTTGCAGTCATTCAGATAAGAATTTAGTTGAACTGGAAATGGTGACAAACAAAGAGGATGAAGGAACGGTTTTGATGGAAGGAGGTCTTCCAAGATCTGTCTCTTCAAAGTTCTATAGCTCATCAATCAAAACAAACTTGACTAGGTTGTTCTAGCTGTTTTTTTTTTTTTTTTTTTTTTTCTTTTTTCTTAAGTTGGTGTGTTATACGCATTATACTTTTTAACTAATTGCATTGTGTTTACTTGTAGGTTTCTGACTTTGGAAGACTCTTTCTTGCTTGAAAATCGAGCAACCTTGAGAGCAATGTAGGTTCCTTAGTTTTCAGCGAAAATGGATTCTTATCGACCAGGGTCCCTAATGATCACTTTACTTCTATTGTCAGGGCTGAGTTTGGAGCAATTCTTTTATATTTTTATATTTGTGATCGAACTAGCTTGCTTGGGGAGTCTCAAAAGGTGCCTCCATCAAACTTCTTTGACAAATTTCCTCTTCAGTTTCAGTGGATCGTTAAATATAGGTCACTAGAGCCGAAATTATTTGTGGGGTAGAAAGCCAATATCGGTGTTAACAAAATGTTTTGTTATTGACCATCTGTCGTTTTGATGTGATTCCATTGGCAGAATTACAACCGAGACCTTTTCCTCTTTCTCTACTGCATTCTCATCATAGTGTCAACTATGACGTCCTTGAAGAAACACACTGACAAGTCACCAATAACCGGAAAATCCATTCTGTATCTCAATCGTCACCAGACTGAAGAATGGAAGGGGTGGATGCAGGTACTGTGTTTGAACGTTGCTCGGTAGTTTTCATTTCCTTATATTTTTTCCTCTTTCTTCCTTGTGTTCACTTGAGCTTCACTGCTCCTGTTACTCCAAAATCTTAGTGTGTCTTTTTTTTTTTGCATTCACCAAGATGTTCTAATTGATTTTCATGCTAATTCATGCCTTTGGGTCTTTGCAGGTTCTATTTCTGATGTATCATTATTTTGCTGCGGCTGAGATTTACAATGCAATCAGGGTCTTCATTGCTGGGTATGTGTGGATGACTGGTTTTGGGAACTTCTCCTATTACTATATTCGAAAGGATTTCTCTCTTGCACGATTCACTCAGGTCATATTAACTGTTCTGGATCACCATAATTGTTCAGTTTACCATGTTATATGCTTAGAAAGCATGTAAGTCTTTCAAGGCTCAAGATTTTCATGAAAGCTTTTATTTTATCCAGATGATGTGGCGGCTAAACTTTTTTGTGGCATTTTGTTGCATTATTCTCAACAATGACTATATGTTGTACTACATATGTCCAATGCACACGCTATTCACTCTGATGGTCTATGGAGCCCTTGGTATTTACAGTCAGTATAACGAATTAGCATCAGTGATGGCTTTGAAGATTGCTTCATGCTTTCTCGTTGTTATCCTTATGTGGGAGGTTCCTGGAGTTTTTGAGATCTTCTGGAGTCCTCTGGCATTCTTACTGGGTCTGTAACAAAGTTCTCTCACTTTCCATACCGCTTTTGTCATTTGGTTGATATTTAGTTCTGTCTTGTGCTAAAATATTTAGGATTGCATGCTTGAATGTAAATTAGTAATGTCCGTTCTTTTCTTTCAAGAGTGGAATCTTTTTAAGAAAAAATGGAATTTCCCCCGCTTAATGGACAATAGGCACCTAAGCTTTTGTATGTTGACTAACATTGTTACCCTGTCCTTAATCTATAAATACAGGGTACTCAGATCCAGCTAAACCAGACCTTCCACGTCTACACGAGTGGCATTTCAGATCCGGACTTGATCGCTACATATGGATCATTGGCATGATATATGCATACTTTCATCCCACTGTAATTCTAGAACCATGATACTTTCATTTTTCCATATCTCCTCTCAAGAGACGCTACTAAATATATTTGTGATCTCAGGTAGAGAGATGGATGGAGAAATTGGAGGAGTGTGATGCTAAGCGAAGGATTACAATCAAGACGAGCATAATAGGAATTTCTTCATTCGTGAGTTATTGGCTTCTTTGTGTGCTTCTGGTTCATATATAGTCTTCTCAACGATTATTCTGATGTTCATGTCGTGGTTCCTAAATGTTCAGGTTGGTTACCTTTGGTATGAATACATCTACAAGCTGGACAAGGTTACATACAACAAATATCATCCCTATACATCTTGGATTCCAATAACGTTAGTACCAACATCTCTCTCTATCTCTCTTTGTAACTTCTTCTTTACTTCATTTTCATGGTTCATGCTAAACCTTGAGATGATATCTTTTTTGGATTTATGACCTTTGGCTTTAAATCTGGAACACAGTGTCTACATCTGTCTGCGAAATTCCACACAACAGCTACGGAGTTTCTCCCTAACACTCTTTGCGTAAGATTCTCAGTCTTTAATTCCTTTTTGTTAGCTTCTTGTTCACTGTGAACACAGATTTTTGCCCATGATCTCTCTAGGTGGCTTGGCAAGATAACTCTCGAGACCTACATTTCTCAGTTTCACATCTGGTTAAGGTTAGTGGGGTCTAGAAATTCAAGTAAACACAAGAAGCCTTAGGGTTTACAAATGTTATTTTAGCCTAAACTTCACAATGTGTTGCAGATCTAGTGTGCCTAATGGGCAGCCAAAATTGCTATTATCAATCATCCCAGAATACCCAATGCTCAACTTCATGCTCACCACAGCCATCTACGTTTTGGTAAAAACAAAAAAAAATGCATCAGTTAAACCGTTCTATGCTTTTACCTGTTTATAACTTCTTATACCTTGTCTTTTCTTCTTTAGGTATCGCTTCGAATTTTCGAGCTTACCAATACATTAAAATCAGTTTTCATACCCACAAGAGATGATAAACGGCTACTCCACAATGTCATTGCTATGGTTGCGATATCAGTTTGTTTATATGTTATTGGTCTTATTCTTCTCCTGATCCCACATTAACTTTGTAAGTCCCTGAATCCTTCTTCTCCATTCGCTCTATTATTAATTAGAGAAGATGATTACTCTGAAAAAATGTAACCATTACAGGGGACTTCACAAATCTGAGAACACACAAAGTTAAAGTTAGTTGCACAGAGAAACTACATACCATTGGGCTTCACAGAATCACAATAAAAAGGTTGCTTCTAGAGAAAAGACCATGCGATATTTCAAAAGTAACAAGCTTGCAAAATCAAGTTCCGGAGATTGGCCAAGTGAAAGTTTCTCTATTTGCTTCTTTGTTGTAATTTTGGCACAAAAGTCCTATACATAGTTTCATTTGCATTTTCTTTATAGAAATAACCTCTGTAATTGAGTGAATCCGAAAGTATAAATTCAGTTCAATTTTGGTTTTACGAGAGAGATGAGGAAAAAGAGTTTGATCATGAAATGTGCCATCATTGAGGAAACATTTGAAAAGTTGCAGATGGATTTGTCAAGCTATATTGTCAAAGACGGATTTGTCAAGCTATATCTGTTTACTCTGATGCAAACTCAGCAGAAAAGTTTATTTGAGTGACCAAAAACAGTAACTGCGACGGCGTGACAGACAAATATAGTGTCAAATTGAGTGAACTTTTTGTCTCTTCATCGATCATATATAAGCTTCAGTACGGACAAACAAATTAAGCGGCCGTTTAGTAGTTTTATTTTTGTTAGATATTTTAACCGCTTTAGACCAAAAATTTTATGCATGAGTATAATTTTAGAGCAGTGATTAATTTCATTATTTAAAAAAAAATTCACCCAAAAATTTTAAAATATCAAAATTTATCATTGTTGTAAGTTGTAACACGACATGAATTATTTTTTTTCTGTTATCCTTAATCTTTTCCAATATCTGGAATTAGACTTTAGATATTTCAATTTAAAAAATAACTTTATGATCTTTATAACTGTCATAATTTTATTTTTTTCAGAATTAGTTATATAAATTTGATCGAATGACCTAATTTATCTTATTTAAGTTCTTATTTATCACATTTACGTAATTTTCCCAAAAATAATTGCATGATTGTTCTCTTGTTGAAAACGTGGATAATCAATACTGTACCAAGAATATTAAAAAAGGACAAAAAGTAATAAACCGGAATAATCCAAAACAAAAGTTTCCGAGAAACCCTAAAACCCTTTCGTCTCGTCTCATCACTCTTCTGCAGTCTCCAGTTGCAGAGCCGACAGAAGAAAGCCTAAACAAAAAAATGAGTAACCATTGCTTAGAACTCTCTTCCAATTGTTCTTCCATTTTCGCTTCTTCCAAATCCAATCCTCGTTTCTCCTCTTCAAAGCTCTCCAATTCAACCTTCTTCTCTCGCTCTGCCAACAATTACAGAGGAAAATCAAAGCTAGTTTCTTCTTCTTCCTTCTCCACTTTCCTCCCATCTCTCAATCGGAAATGTTTCGTTACACGAGTTCTCAAACCCGTCTCGGAGCTCGCCGACACCACTACCAAAGCTTTTTCTCCGGAGGTAGTTGGGAAACGAACCGATCTGAAGAAGATTATGATTCTCGGCGCTGGTCCGATTGTGATTGGACAAGCTTGTGAATTTGATTACTCTGGAACTCAAGCTTGTAAAGCCCTAAGAGAAGAAGGATACGAAGTTATTCTGATCAATTCGAATCCAGCCACTATCATGACTGATCCAGAAACTGCTAATCGGACTTATATTGCTCCGATGACTCCTGAGCTCGTTGAGCAGGTTATTATGAAGGAGAGACCTGATGCTCTGTTACCAACAATGGGTGGTCAAACCGCATTGAACCTTGCGGTTGCTCTTGCTGAGAGCGGTGCTTTGGAGAGATACGGTGTTGAATTGATTGGAGCTAAGCTTGATGCGATTAAGAAAGCTGAAGATCGTGACTTGTTTAAGCAAGCGATGAAGAACATTGGGTTAAAGACTCCACCTTCAGGGATTGGGAATACTCTTGATGAGTGTTTTGATATTGCAGAGAAAATTGGTGAGTTCCCTTTGATTATTCGTCCTGCGTTTACTTTAGGTGGTACTGGTGGTGGAATTGCGTATAACAAAGAGGAGTTTGAGTCTATTTGTAAAGCGGGTTTGGCTGCTAGTGTGACAAGTCAGGTTCTTGTGGAGAAATCTCTGTTGGGTTGGAAAGAATATGAGCTTGAGGTGATGAGAGACTTAGCTGACAATGTTGTTATTATCTGTTCTATTGAGAATATTGATCCTATGGGTGTGCATACTGGTGATTCCATCACTGTGGCACCTGCACAGACCTTAACAGATAGAGAATACCAGCGGCTTAGGGATTATTCCATTGCGATTATACGGGAGATTGGTGTTGAGTGTGGTGGATCTAATGTGCAGTTTGCAGTAAACCCGGTTGATGGTGAAGTTATGATCATAGAGATGAACCCTAGGGTCTCGAGATCTTCTGCTCTTGCTTCCAAGGCTACAGGGTTTCCCATTGCTAAAATGGCAGCCAAGTTGTCTGTTGGGTATACCTTGGATCAGATTCCTAATGATATCACGAAGAAAACACCGGCTAGCTTTGAGCCCTCCATCGATTATGTGGTGACAAAGGTGTGCCATTCCTTCTTGTGCACACTTATAGCTCTTATTGTGTTGTGAAATGATATGCTCTTGGCTTTGAACGTTTATACACTTACTTCCAGTTGAGGGTATATAAAGCGTATCATCAATGCATATTTTGCTTAATTCTATCTATTTCTTTATCATGCAGATTCCTAGATTTGCATTTGAGAAGTTTCCAGGATCTCGGCCCTTGCTAACGACCCAGATGAAATCTGTTGGGGAATCTATGGCTCTTGGCCGAACATTCCAAGAATCTTTCCAGAAAGCTCTGAGGTCTCTGGAGTGCGGATTTTCGGGTTGGGGTTGTGCTAAAATTAAAGAACTAAACTGGGACTGGGATCAACTGAAATACAGTCTTAGAGTCCCAAATCCAGACAGGATCCATGCGATATATGCTGCCATGAAAAAGGGTATGAAAATTGATGAAATCTACGAGTTGAGCATGGTAGACAAGTGGTTCCTAACCCAGCTTAAAGAGCTCGTTGATGTGGAACAGTATCTTATGAGCAGATCCTTGTCAGATATTACAAAAGAAGACCTTTACGAAGTTAAAAAGCGGGGATTTAGTGACAAGCAAATTGCTTTTGCTACAAAGACTACCGAGGAAGAAGTCCGTACTAAGCGGATTTCTTTAGGAGTTGTTCCATCTTATAAGAGAGTAGATACATGTGCAGCAGAGTTCGAAGCACATACACCATACATGTACTCTTCATATGATTCTGAATGTGAATCAGCTCCTAACAGCAAGAAAAAGGTTTTGATTTTGGGTGGAGGGCCAAACCGTATTGGTCAAGGGATTGAATTTGATTACTGTTGTTGCCACACATCTTTCGCGTTACAGGTTTGTCTATACACATTTTAAGCGTCTTTCTGCAAAGCCAGTAACATTTTCTTTCAACTTTGTTTCTAAACTTGCTATATACTATTTAAATTTGTTTGCAGGATGCTGGTTATGAGACCATTATGTTGAACTCAAATCCTGAAACAGTATCCACAGATTATGATACCAGTGATAGGCTCTACTTTGAACCCCTCACAATCGAGGACGTTCTCAATGTTATTGACCTTGAGAAACCTGATGGCATAATTGTGCAATTTGGTGGTCAAACTCCTCTGAAACTTGCTCTCCCGATCAAACACTATTTAGATAAGCACATGCCCATGAGCTTGAGCGGAGAGGGACCTGTTCGCATCTGGGGTACATCACCTGACTCCATTGACGCTGCTGAAGACAGAGAGAGGTTCAATGCAATCCTCGATGAGCTGAATATTGAGCAGCCCAAGGGAGGCATTGCAAAGAGTGAAGCTGATGCATTAGCCATAGCAAAGGAAGTAGGCTACCCGGTTGTGGTAAGACCTTCTTATGTTCTAGGTGGACGAGCAATGGAGATCGTTTATGATGACAGTAGACTAATAACCTATTTGGAGAATGCGGTTGAAGTTGACCCTGAGAGACCTGTTTTGGTAGATAAATATCTATCTGATGCCATTGAGATCGATGTTGATAGTCTTACTGATTCCTATGGTGATGTGGTGATTGGTGGAATAATGGAGCATATCGAACAAGCTGGTGTGCATTCTGGTGACTCGGCTTGTATGCTTCCAACACAAACCATCCCATCTTCTTGTTTGGAGACGATTCGGTCATGGACCACTAGGCTGGCAAAGAAGCTAGATGTGTGTGGGCTGATGAACTGTCAATACGCAATCACAACATCTGGGGATGTTTTCTTGCTCGAAGCCAATCCCAGAGCTTCCCGTACTGTCCCTTTTGTCTCAAAAGCGATTGGACACCCTCTTGCAAAGTATGCAGCGCTGGTCATGTCAGGCAAATCTCTCAGAGATCTTAACTTTGAAGAAGAAATCATCCCTAAACACATCTCTGTGAAAGAAGCTGTTTTCCCGTTTGAGAAGTTCCAAGGATGTGATGTGATACTCGGGCCAGAGATGAGAAGCACAGGAGAAGTGATGAGTATCAGTTCTGAATTCCCAAGCGCGTTTGCAATGGCTCAGATCGCTGCAGGTCAAAAGCTACCTTTAACCGGCACAGTCTTTCTGAGCTTAAACGATATGACCAAACCGCACCTAGAGAAAATCGCAGTGTCCTTCCTCGACCTCGGTTTCAAGATCATTGCCACATCGGGAACAGCTCATTTCTTGGAACTGAAAGGCATTCCAGTGGAGAGAGTGCTAAAGTTGCATGAAGGAAGACCACATGCTGCTGATATGGTGGCTAATGGTCAGATCCATTTGATGTTGATCACAAGTTCGGGTGATGCTCTTGATCAGAAAGATGGAAGAGAGCTCAGACAAATGGCTCTAGCGTACAAGGTCCCAGTCATAACCACTGTGGCTGGAGCATTGGCCACTGCTGAAGGAATCAAGAGCTTGAAGTCAAGTGCCATTCAAATGACTGCTCTTCAGGACTTCTTTGAGGTCAAGGATGTATCTTCTTTGCTCGTCTGAGTTAGTTTTTAATTTATATGTTTGATCGTTTGTGTGAAACTTTTACGATTTCGATTAAATTTCAACGGATTTTGTTTCCCCTAAGTATTTCTATGAATAATCTTCAAAGGTCCATTTTCGAAATGTAACATATTGGATTTGTTCCAGTGATTTCGATATAATAGAGGTCCTTGTTTGTATCAGATTATGTACTGAACTGGTTGAAATTCAATTCATCTTAATAATGCAAGGATTTTGGATTGGAGTTGAATTACTTGTGAACCAGAGATTCACAGAACGCTAATTCAATTCAATTATGGTTTATCAGGAGACAAGTTTGAGAGAAAAATGAGTTATTTGATTAATGACAAATCATACAAAGTCTTGCAAATTTACATCTGAAAGTCTCAACCATCCATCACAAACACAAACCTTCTCTTTCTCTCGCACTCTCACTCGAATTCAAAAGATTGAAGAAAGAAAATTACAAACTGATAAAACTTTGCTCACTTTCCGGGAACAAAGTTGGTGGCGAAGGCCCATGCGTTGTTGTTGACTGGGTCAGCCAAATGGTCAGCAAGGTTCTCGATTGGTCCCTTACCAGTGACAATGGCTTGAACAAAGAATCCAAACATAGAGAACATAGCCAATCTTCCGTTCTTGAGCTCCTTCACCTTCAACTCTGCGAAGGCCTCTGGGTCGGTAGCCAAACCCAATGGGTCGAAGCTACCTCCGGGGTAAAGCAAGTCCTCGGCCTCTCCCAACGGTCCATTTCCTGCAACTCTGTAACCTTCAACAGCTCCCATCAAGATCACTTGAGTGGCCCAAATCGCCAAAATGCTCTGAGCGTGAACCAAGCTTGGGTTTCCCAAGTAATCAAGACCTCCTTCGCTGAAGATTTGTGAACCAGCCTTGAACCAAACCGCCTCTCCGAACATCACACCGTTCCTGGCCAAGAGCTCAGGGAAAACGCAGCCTAGGGCTCCGAGCATGGCCCACCTGCTGTGGATAACTTCTAGCTCACGGTTCCTTGCGAATGTCTCGGGGTCAGCTGAGAGTCCGGCGGTGTCCCATCCGTAGTCTCCGGGGAACTCTCCAGTGAGGTAGCTCGGTGACTCGCCAGAGAATGGGCCCAAATACTTGACTCGGTCGGAACCGTACCATGGGCTGCCTGATGGACCCTTTGGCTTGGCGGTGGTCTTCCTCATTGTCACACGGCCGCTTCCAAGGACTTCTGATGCCGCTGGAGAAAGGTTCACGGCCTTTCCGGCAAAAGCAGGGGAAGAGAGAGCCATTGTTGAAGCGGCCATTGAGATCTCTTTTTTTTTTTTTGGTTTTTTTATGACTGACTTGTGAGTGAGAGTGAGTGTAAATGGTTAGGTACGTTTAAATTAAATAGTGATATTGTGAGTAACGTTTGTTATCTGTGAGTGTGAAGTAATCCTTATCTCTTTACTCATTGGGTTTTTAGATTTTGGGATCTATGGTTTATGTCTTACGTGGCAGTCTCTAGTTCACTATGTTTTGGTTTGATTTTTTCATTGCTGCCAAAGCATTTTGAGACCACAAGTTATGAGCCGTCGTCGTATACTTTAACGTAACGCCCTCGAGACTGAAATTAAATTTGTGTGAATTTAGCTCGCGATCAGAGTTCAATGATTTATGTGATTGAAGTAACAATTTGAAATTATTGATATGATCAAAACATTATAAATTATAAAGAAGCATTTACCCACATGTATTTTATGCATTTGTGGTTAGGATACATGTTCTTTGTTCCGACTAAAAAAAAAAAACACTTTTCAATAAATATAAACACACCTTGTAACTGTTTCAATCCATGATGGTATCTAAAAGACTAAAACTTGTGTGACTTTATGTAGTTTTCAAACATGACAAGCACCATAAAACTTTCAATAAAGGACATGGCTAGTCATATTTATCTATTCCTCGTAGATTTGAGATTGAAAGGCATGGAGAATCGTTCACGAGCTCGGGCCTGTAAAATAGATATGAAGGAGTAACAAACGGGTTTTGTGTCTTTTAGTAATGCCATGTTGTTTTTTTTCTTGGAATAAAATAATATTACCATGTTGTTTCTGTGAAAAACTAAACTTTTTGTGTTGTTTGTATCAAAAAAATAAATAAAAATGATGGCTGAAACATTCATGGTCATCCAATGGATTTCTATTTTTAGAGATTTTTTAGAGCAAAATAAGCTCTAATAATGCTATATAATTTATTTTAAAAATATAGAAATGAAAAGTCTTTTTCCAAATTTAGAAAAATACTATCCATCCCTATATTTTTAGATAAACACATTTTATTTATAATATGATCTTTCAATTTATATGTATTTGTGTTATACTTAAAAAATATTATGTATTCATTTCTGTACTTATATACAACTATATTTTAAATTTGATTATCTAATGTTATAACATGCAATAAGAACATATATGAAATTAGAAATACAAATTACACGAGAGATGATAAATTAGAAACAAAACAAAAAAAACACAACTAATACATGAAATTAAAGATAAAAACTGAAAACAAAGTTATCTTTGAAAGAAAATATATTTAACACAACATAAACTAGTGACTTATTAATCTGGTATATCACTTCACGATCCACCAAGATCAGTAAAATATTTTTCAAATGAAGTAGATGCGGCTAGAGCTTCTTGATTTGTCTTTTTCCTTAAGATTTCTTGTTGGTGAGTTAGAAAATGTGCTCGAATGTTTGGATCTTCTATGATATTTAATTTTTTAAATAAAAGTTTGTCTTCTTCCTTAATTTTTTTCAATGCATAACTCTTACTTTGAATCTCCAAATGACGTTGTCTCTGAGCATTTGTTTTCTTTAATTGCTCTAAAAGTTGTCTATTTCCTTCCTCCAAGGTCTTAATAACATCTAATGTTTGATCATTGCATTTTCTGTTCAACTTGGATTCTTTCACTCCAATTGGTCGTTAAGATGGAGACCTGCCAATGATATCGTTTTCATCATCCAAATTTAGAGAAAATGAAGACAAACTTGGAGATGCTTGTGTAGCAACATCAGGGATTGGATTTTCTGATTCTGAAGATATATACCCAAAATCGCATGGATTTAGAATTTGCTTTGCAGGGGTGGCACCATCTTTAAATTTTTTAAAATTCTTGATAATGTTCCATACATGATCAAATTTCCAACCAGATTTGAACTTTGGATCTTCCATTAGCATTTCTTTCGCTTGATTGAACTGTATAGAGTTAAAAAAACATAAATAAATTAGTAGATAAACAGTAGTAAGCAAACTGAAAACTCATATATATCATAACATTTTGTTAAAAAAAACTCATACATTACTCACAATATCATTACTTGAAGCACCGCTAGAACGTCGATTTTCACATTGTTTGATGCAGGCATTTAGCTTTCTTGCTACTTTCTCAATAGTTTAAAATCGGCATTGGATTAATTTTTTTTTTATCGTTCACTACCAGTTGCAACTTTTCAATTCTTGAAAGCTTCCACCACACGATGCCAAAATTTCTCGGATGTTTGATAAGCACATGTTATTGGGTTTTGAGAAATTTTCATATAAACTTGACATAGAAATTTATCTTCTTCTTTTGTATACCTCGAAGAACGAGAACCACGTTTAAACATTCTTGTTAGAGAAAAAAAAGGTGAAGGTTTATAAAAAGTTATAAAATGGTTCAATGTTGTATATGGAAATGAAAAATCTTTGAATCTAGTTGTAGATGCTAGAGTCTCTCCATCTTTTGAGGTCAAAATAGCGGATAATGAGATTAACCGATTCTAATAATTTTTTGTTCGTTATAGACAAATCAAAGATGAAGAAGTTTATTTTTCACTATGCAACACGTTAAATGACCATTTATGGAAAAAAAAATACTAATGAAGATGTTTAAAAATATAATAGTTATCTTTTTATGTGGTGTACTGAAATGTTCTTTTTATATTAAAATGTTTAACTTTAATAAAATTACAATTTGTTAAAATATTGTTATAGAATAAAATGAGTGGTTAAACTTACAAAACGGAAAAGTAAAGGATTTTGGTATAAATTGGTTATTAAAATAAAAAATATTAAATACTTCAAATATTATTTTAAAATAAAAATAGAAACAACCATCGGAGCAAATCCCTCTTCTATTTTAAAAATCTCTACTTTTAGGGAAGAAATAGAGGTAGCTACTGGGTATGGTATTAGAGCAATTTGTATTTATATCATGAAAAAGGTATTTATTCATTCAGAAGGAAACACTCACAATTTTATATCCTAAAATTAGGGGTGTGTAATTTACGTTTTGGGTCAAATTTTTTTAGTTTTTGTTTGGGTTTGCGTTTTTAGGTTATGAAATAATGTACCAAATTCATTTCATATAAAAAATAATTTGTCGTCCATTCCATATAAAATTTGGGTCAAGTTTTAAGGTTTTAGTTTATATTTAAATTATTTGGATCATAAATAGTATGACCAAAGTTAACGCAAATCTAATTTAAATCATGAAATAAAACAAAAAGTTGTCTTATAATATAAAAATGGTCTAAACTAAAAAAAAGTGGTAAAACTAGAATTGTTGAAACAAATTTTGGAAGTCCCAACAATACTTGTAAAATAACCTAAATATATATTTACATAAAAATTATTGGATGAATTAAATTAAATTATTTTAGATTAACTTGAGTTTTATATTTATCTCTAAAGACCAATTCAAATAATCCAAACCCAAATTGATATATATTTTAAACCTAAATAGGTTTTTCTATAGAAATTCATATCCAAATTAATCCAGGTTCTTCGGTTTACTTTGAGTTGGGTTACCCAAATTGCCCACCCCTATCCCAATCCAAATATTGATATGTAACAAGAAAGAAAGCACTATAAAAATAAACAAAATTCTTTTAATCCTTCCTTATCTTGCTCAAGAAGGCGTCGACCTCCACTTTATTCTCCATTTGGAGAAATGGCTTATAGTAAAGCAGTGTGAGCCTCCATCTCCATACACTTGAACATCTTAAAGGCATCCTGATGCTTAGGGAAACTCTTCTTAGCTTCTTAACAGTTAACATCCCAAGCCGTAATTGATTCTTTGCAAGCACCTCTTAGCATGTGTACTTGTTGAACCCCTTATGATATCAAAAAGTTATATTTGAAGGCTCTTTCTTGTTGTTTAAGATAACATCAGAAAATAAGATTTTCTATAGGCATGAAAGAAGAGAATTTTTGTAACCATTGGCTTTAAGTTTATGTTCAATCAAGTTACTCAACTGTAGAAATAGCCTTTGCATTTAAGTTAACCCGTGCAAGAACATAAATCCAATTCAATCTAAGTTTTAAGATACAAGTTTAGAGAAAAACGAGCTATTTGATTAATGATAAATCATACAAAGTCTTTGCAAATTTACTTCTGAAAGTCTCAACCATCCATCACAAACACAACCCTTCTCTTTCTCTCGCACTCTCACTCGAATTCAAAAGATTAAAGAAAGAAAATTACAAACTGATAAAACTTTGCTCACTTTCCGGGAACAAAGTTGGTGGCGAAGGCCCATGCGTTGTTGTTGACTGGGTCAGCCAAATGGTCAGCAAGGTTCTCAATTGGTCCCTTACCAGTGACAATGGCTTGAACAAAGAATCCAAACATAGAGAACATAGCCAATCTTCCGTTCTTGAGCTCCTTCACCTTCAACTCTGCGAAGGCCTCTGGGTCGGTAGCCAAACCCAATGGGTCGAAGCTACCTCCGGGGTAAAGCAAGTCCTCGGCCTCTCCCAACGGCCCATTTCCTGCAACTCTGTAACCTTCAACAGCTCCCATCAAGATCACTTGAGTGGCCCAAATCGCCAAAATGCTCTGAGCGTGAACCAAGCTTGGGTTTCCCAAGTAATCAAGACCTCCTTCGCTGAAGATTTGTGAACCAGCCTTGAACCAAACCGCCTCTCCGAACGTCACACCGTTCCTGGCCAAGAGCTCAGGGAAAACGCAGCCTAGGGCTCCGAGCATGGCCCACCTGCTGTGGATAACTTCTAGCTCACGGTTCCTCGCGAATGTCTCGGGGTCAGCTGAGAGTCCGGCGGTGTCCCATCCGTAGTCTCCGGGGAACTCTCCAGTGAGGTAGCTCGGTGACTCGCCAGAGAATGGGCCCAAGTACTTGACTCGGTCGGAACCATACCATGGGCTGCCCGATGGACCCTTTGGCTTGGCGGTGGTCTTCCTCATTGTCACACGGCCGCTTCCAAGGACTTCTGATGCCGCTGGAGAAAGGTTCACGGCCTTTCCGGCAAAAGCAGGGGAGGAGAGAGCCATTGTTGAAGCGGCCATTGAGATTCTTTTTTTTTTTTGGATTTTTGGTGACTGACTTGTGAGTGAGAGTGAGTGTAAATGGTTAGGTACGTTTGGATTAAATAGTGATATTGTGAGTAACGTTTGTTATCTGTCAAGTAATCGATATCTCTTTACTCATTGGGTTTTTAGATTTTGGGATATATGGTTTATGTCTTACGTGGCAGTCTCTAGTTCACTATGTTTTGGTTTGATTTTTTCATTGCAGCCAAAGCATACCACAAGTTGTATAACCGTTCGAAACTACTCCTTGCAGCTTCAAGTCTTACGTGGTTCAATTGGAACAAAATGATAGCTTAAAGGGTTTTACATCAAAGTATTTTTTTCATTGCAGCTAAAAAAAATCTTTCCCACACTACAAGAAAACAATTTTTTTAGCTACTGCACTATTAGTTGCATTTTAGTCACTTATATTAAATAAGAGACTAAAATGCGACTAAATTATATAGTCGCAAATCGAGCGTCGCTAAATTAGGTCGTCGCATTTTGGTCGAAAATTTTACAACTATTTTGCAACGAAATAAATAGTCACACTTTTTGCGACAACAATATGCGACTATTTATCGACTACATAAGAGCGACAAAAAAACGATTACATATTCGAAGTTGCAAAAATTATCGACAATTAATATATGCCGTAGCAAGTCGGTTGTAAACATAGTATGACTATTTGGCGACAACAACATTTGTAATCGCATATTTTGCAACTACAAGGAGACATTCGTAGTTGCCATAAACAACTTCAAATCAATCGCTAAATAGTAGCAAGAAAGGCCACCAATTTGCGACTACCTATTTTTACAAAACGTAACTGATAAGCAGCTACTTATGAAAGCTGCTGTTTAAATTAATAAATACAAAATTTAATTAAATTAAAACAAAAATAAAATTTAATCAAGAAAAAATAGAAAGTAATAGAAATTTTTTTAACTGAAATAAAACTGCAAATGTTTAATTGAAACACGAATTTAACAAAAATATTTAATTGAAATATAACTAAAAACTAAATATTGTCTAGAAAATTGGTTTGGTTCACCGGTGGTTGTTGTGCTTCAGGGGTTGACGTGCTCGGGTTCTGGAAGTGGGCTTCCACAAACCGTGCATATCCGGGATCCTCTCGCACGCATATACACAACTAGCATCTCCGAGCTAGCTACAATTACCTGCGACTCCTTTGTGTAAGACCCATAACCACGATCGAAGACTTGTTATAAAAATCAGAAGAGTAAAATACTTTACAAATATTCAGAATATAATACAAATTTTTGAAATGTGACTAATTTTATATGTGAATGATAAATAAAATTATTTAAAATCTTCAATTGGAAGTGAATTCATATGTTAATAAATTTTTATTTATTAGTATTAGTGAATTGATAAGTTAATATATTTTACGATCCTCAAATATTTTATACCACCTTTATAAATATGGTAAACTTAAACAAATAATATTGTAGACATTATTTTCATTTATTATACATTTTATTTTTGTTACACTAGTAGGATACAAACGTAGGTAATGATATTACATCGAATATAAAACATAGAAGATTAACATTTTATTTATACAGCTCGTCTTCCGAGTCTGGTACAATCGATGACATAATTTCATCATCAACTAAGTTTTCATTAGCTAGGCGATCAGCCTCACCCAGTTCGTCGACCATGTTGTGAATCATTTGATTATTCCCAATAACCTATAAAATAATTAATTATATACTTACTAGGTACTACAATAAATGAATTGTACTAATTATAAACAAATTTACCTTGACAATGTTCTTCACTACTATGTTTAGGTTCATTGTGCTTCTGTTTAACTTACATACAGTTACCTATATATACGAATATTCAATTTTCATACAATGAAATATAAATTAAATTAATATTGTCAAATGGTGCTTATTAATTATGAATTTCAACCATTTACTTTTTTTATAAGTAGCACTGCACCAACTTTTAAAAATCCTTTGAAATCATCATTCTCAAATACCTTCATGTAAATAGACGTATCCATTGTTCCAGTTAGATCTTTTAACGTAACTGATTTTGGCCTTTTTACGGTCTAGGAAATCAAATACCCTCGTCGTGCAAGCACGCAAGGATCATATCCACGAGAGACAATAGGTTTAGACTCGCTAAGAATACAAGATTCTAATTCAATCTAAGGCGGAAAGGTTTTTGGTTTTGAAAACAAGTTTTTGAAACTAAAGAAGACGGGAAATCAACAAGACAAGGTTTTAAAATTTCAATAAGGATAAAAACGAACTCCCGGGAATAATGTGGATGGATAATGTAATCAATCACTAGTCAATGGAGCTTAAATCAACTTCTTAAAGTTAATCCATAGGTTTTAGACGCTTAATTTATACTAATCCATTTTCGCAGCACTAATACCTTCACTAATCACTTAGTAATCAATAACTATTGTTAGCTACTAAATGTTCAATGAGCATTACCAACAAGTCTAAGTTACCTCTTAGTTCCTTAATCAACTATTCTCATATGCTAAGCAAGCTAATTGCATTAGTATTTTGGTTCAAGCATTTTAACAAACACCTTGTGAACATAAAAATGCCTATGATCTAGACTATCAATTTCTTGACTAATCTAGCATTAATAATATCTACTAAGCATGGATTTATCAAATTACAAACCTAAGCTCTACTAATCAATGACTAATTACCCTAGATCCACATTCCCAAGAGCTCTAAAAAGGCTACTCAACTATCAACATGAAAACACAAATCCAAGGGTTTGATCTTTGAGAAATGATGTTGCTAAGATGAAAATGGGAAGGATCTTTAAAGAAATCAAGCTTTGATAGATGGAAATAAAAAAATCATACAATGTCCCAAGGTGGCTAATCAAAGATCCCTAAAACAAAGCATACCTTCATTAGGTTTTTCTTAGGCTATTTATAGTAAAAACGCTTGGTTAACATGTAATAAGCCAAGTCAAACCCGGAACAAACCGGTCAATATATAAAAAATTCATAAGATTCCAAACTCCATCGGTTGCATCATGGCCGCTGTGTTTAACCGCTGTTGCTCACCGGTCTCACTTCAACCACTACAAATGATCGTTAAGCTCCATCGTCCTCCCCAAAACCGCTACAACTGATCGCTGAAATTCCCAGGAGTTCATCAGCAGCTACATTGCGACCAGCTTCAGACTGCTACGAGTGACCGCTCTCTCCCATCGATCTTCTCATACCGCTACGTCTCACCGCTGGACTCCATCGGTTGCATCATTGCCGCTGCGGCTGACCGCTGCACTTTCCAAGAATCCTCAGCAACTACGTCGCGGCCAACATTAGACCGCTACACATGACCGGTTTAGGCCATCGACCAACGTTAGACCGCTGTGAATTCCCGGTGAGCTCCATCGGTTTGCATCATGCCGCTACCCGAATTTCGTGATTCACTTCCTTCACCAAATCCACTTAAATGATCCTTTTTTGCTCCTTTGATCATCATTTTGTCCATTTCTCTTCATAACCTACAAGGTACCAATGCATATGCAAATGTGCAACTAAATCCCTACATGAGTTATGAAAATAATTCAAAAATGAGGCAAAAGATCACTAAAAGATGGTGAAATCGATAGATATCAGTAACCAATGCATCACCAAATTCATTTTTATTCATATTTTTTATCATAACCAACACCTACAAAGTTGATAATCGGGTTAGGCGTAATATATAATAAATTTTCTTTGAAATTTGCTTAGCATTATGTACTTGCCTTTTTAATTTTTGCCCAGTTGTTGTTGGTATATTGAATTGAACTCAACGGTGTCCACTCTTGTCCTTTTTGTGTTAGGTATTCAACAGCTGATGTCCAACGTACCTCGTTAAAATCTGGGTCTTCCTCAACAAGTAAATCGTTAAAAAAAATTTGGATTGGTATTCGATTTTGGGGATTATAACTCAAACTCCCTTCATGATATTGCTTGCGTCTTCGTACTAGTTGAACATTTTGGAAAGACTCAGTACCGAAAATTATAGGTTCATCTCTGCGCAACTGAGAAGGGATGAGACATATAGAAGGTGCATCTACAACATTAATGGAAGGCAACGGACTCGATATTGGCTTGCGGTATGATCTTCCATTTTTGTACCAGGTCCAAAGAGATATGTCTCTTTCAGAATCATCATTTCCAGAGGAATTAGACATTTTTAGAAACAAATTTGATGATTTGAAATAAATAAATTGAAAGATTGTATTAAGGTTATGATGTTTAAAACATGTAAAATGTTGGCCATATATAGTTAAACATGTGGATATAAATCTATCAGTTTTTAAATTTTGGTACACCTACCTGCTCAATTTGAACATGTGGATATAAATCAAACAACTTTAGTAGTAGTCGCATTTTAGTAGCACAATAAGCGATTAAAATATGACTATAATATTTAAATATTATTATTATTTATCTGTACTTGTCGTATTTTACTAGCACATTTACATTCTTATTATTTATCGCTCAGTCGCCTTTCCGTCGAATATTTTAGTGATTACATAGCGACTACTAGAGATAAGTAAAAAAATAATTTAGATAACTATATAAAATATCGAGTTTGATAAATTCAAAATTATTACATTATTGGCCATACATAGTTAAACAATTGGATATAAATCGATCGATTTTGGTAGTTTGGTACACCTACCTCAAGTAGTCGCTCTTTAGTAGCAGAATAAGTGACTGAGATGAAACTACAAAAAGTAATGTAATTTAATTCATTTTAATTGTACATGTAGTCGTATTTTAGTCACATTTTTTTGCAACCAAAATGTGACAACATCAAACAACAATATGAATACAACAATACTCGAATGTGAAATAGTAGTATGTGAACATACTATATAGTATGTTCACATTCATTACATAACTAATTTGAACATTATCTACGATATAGTATTAATACCATGTCATTGTTGCTTCTGTTATTAATAAAAGTTTTTTAAAAATATTTATATATATATATAAACATTACAAAAAAACTTTTATTAATAACAGAAGCAACAATGATATGGTATTAATACCATATGTCATATTTATTTCACCATACATATATATATTAAAATATTATTAAACAACATAATCAATGATCCATCTCGAACTGTTCGATGTGATACTGGCAACAACCATATTCATTACCATTGCATTCGTAAACAATTTCACCAGGTTCCTCAAAATCCAGACTTGGAGGAGGGTTAGGTGCAGGTTCCTCAACGTTTAGACCAAATTGCCTCGCTATGACATCAACATTTAGGTCCTCCAGATGAGTTTCAACTTCTTCAGCATAACTACCGCCCTGATAACTATCATATGGAGATAATGTAGAACCAGAGGTGAAACTTGGTTCAACTTCTGTGATTGGAGTCTCTGATTCCCAAGACATCTTAACTTTTTGGTGCTCCTGATCCCACTCTGCCAACCTGGCCGATAATTGAAAGTCAGTTACACCAGAATAATTTATAAGTGATGCATCAGAATCAGTGAACGTGTTAGAAGAAAATTTTGACATTATAATTCTTTTGTGTTTGTATTAAACCTCCTATCAATGAGATCTTTGATAAGAGATTTTGCGTATAAAAATTTAACTATGTCATCTAAAAGTAGGTACACCTAACTACAATTATTTAAACACGTAGGAATAAATGAACTAAAATGCGACTACAACATATCTTTATTATTAGTCCCTAAATTGTCGTTTTTGTATGTGACTACATAAAACAGTCGCTTATTGTAGTCACATATGTTTTGGTAATTTTTAACTAAATTGCGACTATCTAACATTAAGTAACAAAATCAACGAAAGTTGTATATTGGTCACAATTTGGTTGCAAAATTATGTGACCATTTTGTGACTACTTATTTTTGGACTAAATTGCGACCAATATACGACCATATGTTTTGGTAATTTCTAACTAAATTGCAACTATCTAAAATTAAGTAACAAAAT
>CM051363.1:11446423-11471423 GCA_028015245.1 Cardamine occulta | reverse complement strand
CAACGAAAGTTGTATATTGGTCATAATTTGGTTGCAAAATTATACGACCATTTTACAACTATTTATTTTTGGACTAAATTGCGACCAATATGCGACCATATGTTTTGGTAATTTCCAAGTAAATTGCGACTATCTAAAATTAAGTACCAAAATCAACAAAAGTCGTATATTGGTCACAATTTAGTTGCAAAATTATGCGATCATTTTGTGACTACTTATTTTTGGACTAAATTGCGACCAATATGCGACCAAAATATTGAAGTCGCATTTTAATTGTAAAAAGTTACAATTTAGTCTCTTTTATGTTTGACTACATAAAGCAGTCGCTTTATGTAGTCGCATTTTTCGTGTTTTCTTGTAGCGCCATGATTTCATTGTGAAACTCTAAACTTTGTTGTGATAAAAAACACAACACAAAATTTTATTTGAAGTTGGCAACATTCTATTGCTTAATTAATTACTTTGATGGAAAACCCTTTAAGCTATAGTTAATTCATTATACGTGTAGTTAAACGGTTTTAATCAACCCTAAATAGTTTCTTATTTCAACATCTAAGATTTTTTTACAATCACCCAATAACCTAGCTCACATAGGAATTTACCTATGATTTAGAACGCATTTTCTAAATATCACATGCTCTCTTGTTATATTCTCTCGTCTTTTGTTGTTCTGCATCCGAACACAGTAAAAATATTCTCTTTGAAACATTACTCTAATCAAAGATTTAAGAAAGATACATGAGCTTTTTCTCTTCTTCAAATTAAAAAAAAAACGTGCATTATTACTAATATAATCCAGTACTAAAAAGACAATAAAATTATGCTCATTATGCTCAACTCACAAAGTACATAGACAAGCAAGTCCGTAATATATTATCAACGATTTGTGCCATGAGATATACTCGGTTGGACAAAGAAATGAAACTGTGGTTTGCAACTCGATAAAACATGTTTCTATTATTTTCTTTTACTTTAAACTTGTTATAGCAACTCTATAAACTTGCTGCACTTGAATGCATAGGCGGAGGCAATTACAAACCATAGGGGTCAAATGACCCGGGTGGATTTTTAAAAAATCAATGAGCTTCTATCAAAAATATTAGATTGACCCATGTCAAATATGAGAATTGACCCTTGTAAATTTTTTACGGTACACAACATACAAAGCCCAATATATTTTATTTTAATAAATACTATAATTAGGCCCATTAATATAAATTACCCTAATTATTTTTTTTTCTCTATCGTTGCCTAAAAACTGTTCGACTTCTTCTTCTTTGTTTAACTTTCAATCTCAGACCATTACCAAAAATAAACTTTCAATCTCAGACTCATATCCTTCATCGTTTGATTTTATGATCAGCCAAAACTCTAGGTATTTTGATATATTTTTTCGTCTATGAAATTCCATTATCTAATTTCAATCTAATATATAAACCAAATTCACTTGTGTTTAATTTAGTTTTGTTACTAATTTTATAATTTGTATGTTCTGATGTTCATTCCGTATGAATATAGGATTTAGTTATGAAATTGTATTGTATAATCTATATTGTATTGATGAAACTTGAAATAGAATAATCAAATAATCTGCCAAGTTTTAATGCGTGAGTTTCTTATGTTCATCCCTTGCAATTTAGTCATGTGTGTATATATTATAGATTATATAATATTATTTGACTTTTAGAGATCATGAAAGTGGCGACGAACACATGTTTAATAAAGATTAGAAATATTTTCTTTGTTTGATTTAAATTTCTTACTAATTATTACGTATAATATGAAATAATTTTTTATATCAATTCTGATTTTTGTATGTAGGCAGCGACAAAATAATGGATCGCTTTCTGAAAAAGAAAACTCCACCATCTAATATTGATTTGGATGATTTGTCGTGGGATCCAGCCAAGAGGAAAAGTATTCTAACCTATCATCATAATCAAAGAGATGAAGTACGACGCAAGTATTTGAGTAGAGGACCTTGTCAACCTCGTGGTCATAATTTTAAACAAATAGCAATTGAAGGGGTGTTACGACGTTTTAATCCAAAATGGTTTGATAAGTATGGTGATTGGTTGGAATATAGTGTGGAGAAAAACAGAGCTTTTTGCTTGTATTGTTACTTATTCAGAGATCAAGCTGGAAATCAAGGTGGGAGTGATAGCTTTGTATCAACTGGTTTTTGTGGTTGGAATAAGGGGTTGGATCAACATGTGGGATCTGATGTGAATAGTTTTCGCAATAATGCCAAAAAGAAACGTGAGTATTTGATGAGACCAGGTCAATCTATCAAACATGCTCTCCATAAACAAAGCGATGTTGTGAAGAATGATTACCGAATCCGATTGAATGCTTCTATTAATGTGTCTAGACATTTGCTACATCAAGGATTACCATTTCTTGGTCATGATGAGTCAGATGAGTCAACCAATAGAGGTAATTTCTTAGAGCTTCTGAAATATACTGCTGGTCAGAATGAGGATGTAGAAAAAGTTGTATTGAATAATGCTCCTAAAAATAATCAGATGACATCTCCTCTAATTCAAAAGGACATTGTGCATTGCTTTGCGGAAGAGGTAACTAAATCTATTATTGAAAAAATTGATAACGATGTCTTTGATTTGCTAGTAGATGAATCTGCTGATATATCAGACAAAGAGCAAATGGCAGTGGTTTTTCGCTTTGTTGATAAACATGGCATAGTCAAAGAAAGATTTGTTGGCGTTAGTCACCTGAAGGAGACATCTTCTTTATCTCTAAAGTATGCTATTGATTCTTTGTTTGCGAAATATGGACTGAGTTTGAAAAAGGTGAGAGGACAAGGGTATGATGGAGCTAGTAATATGAAGGGAGAACTCAATGGACTAAGATCATTGATTTTGAAAGAAAGTAGCTCTGCATATTATGTTCATTATTTTGCTCATCAACTTCAGTTAGTTGTCATGGCAGTAGCAAAAAAGCATTTTGAAGTTGGAGAATTTTTTGATATGATTTCTGTTTTGTTGAATGTGGTTGGGGCTTCTTGCAAGAGAAAAGATATGATTCCGGAAAGCTATAGAAAAATAGTGGAAGAAGGGATTAGCAATGGTGAAATTAAGACTAGAACTGGCTTGAATCAAGAAATTTCTCTTACAAGACCTGGAAATACTCGTTGGGGTTCACATTATAAGACTTTATTACGACTTGTTGAGCTGTTTTCTTCTGTAGTTAAAGTTCTCGAGTATATCCAGGATGAAGGCATAGACTCCACCAAAAGATAACAAGCATATGGTATTCTCAAGTATTTTCGCACCTTTGATTTTGTTTTCTATCTACAGTTGATGGTGTTTGTTATGGGTCTCACTGATAACTTATCAAAGGCTTTACAAAGGAAGGACCAAGATATCTTGAATGCTATTTCATTGGTGGAATCCACTAAAAGTCAGTTGCAAAAGCTTAGAGATGATGGATGGGATGCTTTTATGGCTAAAGTTAGTTCTTTTTGTGAGCAAAATGACATTGGAATGCTCGTAATGGAGGAAGAACTTGTTGATTCAAGAAGACCAAGGAAAAAGACCGGCATAACCAACTTGTATCACTATAAGGTGGATTGTTTCTACACTGTCTTAGATATGAAACTTCAAGAGTTTAATGATCGTTTTGATGAGGTAAATTCTGAATTACTTATTTGCACGTCATCCTTAAGTCCGATTGATTCTTTTCGTCAGTTTGATAAGTCGTTGCTCATGAGATTGGCTGAGTTTTATCCAAACGACTTTAGTTTTATAGAGCGTAAATCTCTTGATCTTCAACTGGATATTTATCTTGATAATATGCAAAGAGATGAAAGGTTTACAGATTTAAAGAGTCTTGGTGATCTTGCTCGTGTCATGGTGGAGACAAGAAAACACCTTTCACATCCTTTGGTATATCGGCTTTTGAAGCTATCTTTGATTCTTCCTGTTGCTACTGCAACCGTCGAAAGATGTTTCTCTGCAACGACTTTTGTGAAGACGACTTTGCGTAACCGTATTGGTGATGTATTTTTAAGTGATTGTCTAGTTTGTTTTATCGAGAAACAGGTACTTGACACTATTACAAACGAATCGGTGATGAAACGATTCCAAGACATGAGTGAACGTCGAGTGCATCTTTAGAATTTATATTTGTGATGACATTTTTATGGTTTTAATCGATTTTATGCATTTTTAGTTAAAAAAGAAATTTTTGACCCCGATGAATAGATTTTCTGCCTCCGCCACTGCTTAAATGTAGAAAAGGTATTTTGAATAAATTTTACATTCTATTCAAAAAAAATAAATAAATAAAATTAGCATTCCATATCATCTTATGCAAATGTTACACTATTCAACATTTGTTCGAATTGTTTTTACTTGACCGTCGTCAAAACTCAAAAGGTTCTCGAACACCAGTTTCTGGTACTGGGAGTGGATCTGGCATGTTTTTCTCCATGTTGCAGACTCGTCTACTTACCCATGGTCGTCCCTCGATAATTCCTAATGACCAGACGCATATTCTTTTTGATGAATATATTTACGCTCACAATTTTATCCCAAAATACAAATATTGATAAACAAGAAAGAAAGTATAAAATTTACCTATCCTTTTAATCCTTCCTCATCTTGCTCAAGAAGGCGTCCACCTCCTTAGGATAATGTTCCTCACCTATATTCTCCATTAATTCTAGAAACAGCTTATAGTAAGCAGTGTGAGCCTCCATACACTTGAACATTTCACAGGCATCATGATGCTCAGGAAACTCTTCTTATAATCTATCGGCCCAAGCCACAATTGATTATTTGCAAATACTTGGTGAGTTTTCTCAGCAAGGCTTTTACATAAAAGAATCAAAAAAATATTGTAGACAGAGAAAAAGGAAATATAGACTAAAAGTGCAGAGAGATCAGGAAATTCTCCAAGAAGAAGAATAAGAGATATCATGGGATTTGAATTTGGTATGTAAGACTTTACACATGTCATGTTCAATATTTAAATATGGACCCTAATTACGTGTAAAAAATAAAATTCCATTATTTTAGGCCTTAAAATACACTAAAAATTTTGTTAATTTATTTTGGGCTCTGTGCAACTGCACCACTCGCACATGTCTAGAACCTAAATCCAATTCAATTCAAGTTTTACGATACAAGTTTAGAGAAACAACAAGTTATTTGATTATATGATAAATCATAGAAAGTCTTTGCAAATTTACATCTGAAAGTCTCTACCCACCACCACAAACTCAAAGTCTTAAACCTTCTCTTTCCCCTCTCTCACTCTCACTCGAATTCAAAGATTGGAAAAAAGAAAATTACAAACAGATAAAACTCCGCTCACTTTCCGGGAACAAAGTTGGTGGCAAAGGCCCATGCGTTGTTGTTGACTGGATCAGCCAAATGGTCAGCAAGATTCTCCAATGGTCCCTTACCAGTGACGATGGCTTGAACAAAGAATCCAAACATAGAGAACATAGCCAATCTTCCGTTCTTGAGCTCCTTCACCTTCAGCTCCGCGAAGGCTTCGGGGTCGGTAGCCAAACCCAATGGGTCGAAGCTGCCACCGGGGTAGAGCAAGTCCTCGGCCTCTCCCAACGGCCCATTTCCTGCGACTCTGTAGCCTTCGACGGCTCCCATCAAGATCACTTGAGTGGCCCATATGGCCAAAATGCTCTGAGCGTGAACCAAGCTAGGGTTTCCCAAGTAATCGAGACCTCCTTCGCTGAAGATTTGTGAGCCGGCCTTGAACCAAACCGCCTCTCCGAACTTCACTCCGTTCCTGGCCAAGAGCTCAGGGAAGACGCAGCCTAGGGCTCCGAGCATGGCCCATCTGCTGTGGATAACTTCTAGCTCACGGTTCCTTGCAAATGTCTCGGGGTCAGCTGAGAGTCCGGCGGTGTCCCATCCGTAGTCTCCGGCGAATTCTCCGGTGAGGTAGCTCGGTGGCTCTCCAGAGAATGGACCCAAGTACTTAACTCGGTCGGAACCGTACCATGGGCTGCCTGATGGACCCTTTGGCTTGGCGGTGGTCTTCCTCATTGTCACACGGCCGCTTCCAAGGACTTCTGATACCGCTGGAGAAAGGTTCACGGCCTTTCCGGCAAAAACAGGGGAGGAGAGAGCCATTGTTGAAGCGACCATTGAGATTTTTTTGTTTTTCTTTTTTTTTTGGTGACTGACTTGTGAGTGAGAGTGAGTGTAAATGGTTAGGTGCGGTTGGATTAAATAGTGATATTGTGAGTAACGTTTGTTATCTGTGAAGTTATCTTTATCTCTTTACTCATTGGATTTTTTTATTTTGGTTTTATCGTTTATTAGTCTTAGGTGGCAACTTCTAGTCCACCAGCTTTTGCTTTGATTTGTTCATTGTAGCCAAAGCATTCTGAGACCACAAGTTATAAACCATCGTCGTATGCTGTAACGGTAACACCCTTGTGACTTTGCCTTTCATAAAATCTTAATATATTCGCTCGTGATAAGAGTTCAATGATTTATGTGATGGTTAAGTAACATTTTGAAAATATTGATAATGATAATCTTAAAGGTTTGAGTTTATTTTTTATAACTTTTCTCGAAATGCAAAGAACACTGATTTAACTGTTGATCATTATTCAAAGACATTGACCAAATATCCTATGGCATGTGCACTATCATTGGTTTAGATAACTTGCAGCAACATTATTATTTTTAATCATGATTCGAGTTATATATGTTGTAACTTGAACAATCTTTAACATAGTAGGAGTATATCTTTGTAGAGATAAGAAAACACAACGCACAAATTTATCGAGGTTTGGCAACAATCTACTCAATCACTTTATAGTAAACGCTTTAAATTATCATTACACGTTTAGCTTAACGGTTTACTCAGCCTTTAAAAAAAATTATTCCAGCACTAAAGTTTTTCTACAAAGCACAATTTTTCTTTACTTAATTACAAACACTCAATGAAAGCATAAGCTTTAGAGCGCACTCTCGAAGCTTTGAGCTGAAAGCTAACAACACTAACACATTATGCATCTTCATCTGTTTTGTTTCTCTCAATATTTTAGTACCTCACACGGTCACGCCAACTGCAGCATGCGTTCTTTTATATGCTCCCAACACTTTTGACCCATAATTAAGGAAATTTCTAGCGAGAGAGATTTTTTTAATCCTTTGAAAGCTTTTCTCATTCTTAGACCTTGACATTATCATTTTCTTTCACAACTAGGAAGGCAAGACATGTTTTCTTTATTTTCTAAATCATTTGAACAACTACACAATATTATAGCTTCATCAAGGTTATAAAGAAAATGTTGCTAAAAGCTCAAAAAACGAGGGTTCTCACATCACAGAATTGGTCTTAGCATTATAAAACGATTAAGCAAAATATATTCAATACATTCTCCCACCTATTCCATATTTGGTTGCTAGGCGCATTCTCACTTTTGGATCAATACCCGTTGAGATATGGTTTTAAGTCTATCTACGGTTTAGTCGTTTAGATGGATTTGGAATTGGCTTATATTGTGGCCATTTTTGTAGCCGTTGGAAGAGCGTTAGGGAGAATCCGACTTGTGGCTATGAGTCTATGACCATGACTCGTGGTTATGGAGTTGTCTTATGACCATGACCATCACTATGATCGGTGGATTCCAATGTTGTCCTCACGTTAACTAATATTATTATATAAAGCTGCCAAAAAAAAAAACATTTCATTATTTTCTTCTTGTTGTGATAAATATTATGGTCAATACTGCTGTTGAGGTTATAATTTCTTATTCGAATATAATGTTTTCGAGGTTAAGTTTGACTACATTTTCTGCATCAATTTAGATTATTACCTCAATTTTTTATATAAATCTAAACTTAATTTCCATACTTATATTTTATAGTTTCTTACATTCTAAATTGTTCTTATCACATATTTTTAGCTGGTCATGTGTGTTTCCTTTTCGCTAAATTTAGTCGAGGCATGTTATTAGTTTGTTTTTACTTTATAAGAAAGATTCAAAGAAAGAGCAAATATAGAAAAGGTTCAATAAAATACGTAATATAGTTTTATGATAAAAAAAAAAAAGTTCATCGACCTTGTTCTTATGTCTATCTCTAGCCTCATGTTATTTTTTTCTTTTATTTTTACTTTACAGGAAAAGATTTAGAAAAAGTGCATATATAGAAAAGATTCAATAAAATGTATTATACAATTATCCTAATTTTTTTCTTTGTTTTTTATTGATGCTCTCAGGATTTCAGAAGGATAGAGAGATCAAATCTTATACGTGTCACTTCATGAGTGGGTGTTTTACCAAATCCATGAAACGCTCAAAAACGCACCAAGATATCTAAAGCGCGAATCTGCGAAGTGCGAGGTATCAACCACGTAAGCAAACAAAAAATCTAAGACCCAAAAAAAATTTGTGAATAGCCAATAGAAACTCAAGAGATTGATATTCTAAGATAAGACATTACTTTAGATTTTTATATTATAAATACCAAAGTTTTCATCAAAGCCAAAACACCCATTTCTTGGCTTACAACAACAACTAATCAACGTTTTTACATTACGCCTTAACTCAACCGCAATGGCCGCCTCAACAATGGCTCTCTCCTCCCCTGCCTTCGCCGGAAAGGCCGTCAAGCTTTCCCCAGCAGCATCAGAAGTCCTTGGAAGCGGCCGTGTGACAATGAGAAAGACCACCGCCAAGCCAAAGGGCCCATCAGGAAGTCCATGGTACGGTTCCGACCGAGTCAAGTACTTGGGCCCATTCTCTGGCGAGTCACCGAGCTACCTCACTGGAGAGTTCCCTGGAGACTACGGATGGGACACCGCCGGACTCTCAGCTGACCCCGAGACATTCGCAAGGAACCGTGAGCTAGAAGTTATCCACAGCAGGTGGGCCATGCTCGGAGCCCTAGGCTGCGTTTTCCCTGAGCTCTTGGCCAGGAACGGTGTGACGTTCGGAGAGGCGGTTTGGTTCAAGGCTGGTTCACAAATCTTCAGCGAAGGAGGTCTTGATTACTTGGGAAACCCAAGCTTGGTTCACGCTCAGAGCATTTTGGCGATTTGGGCCACTCAAGTGATCTTGATGGGAGCTGTTGAAGGTTACAGAGTTGCAGGAAATGGGCCGTTGGGAGAGGCCGAGGACTTGCTTTACCCCGGAGGTAGCTTCGACCCATTGGGTTTGGCTACCGACCCAGAGGCCTTCGCAGAGTTGAAGGTGAAGGAGCTCAAGAACGGAAGATTGGCTATGTTCTCTATGTTTGGATTCTTTGTTCAAGCCATTGTCACTGGTAAGGGACCAATTGAGAACCTTGCTGACCATTTGGCTGACCCAGTCAACAACAACGCATGGGCCTTTGCCACCAACTTTGTTCCCGGAAAGTAAGCTAAGTTTTATCTGTATTTTGCTTCAGTCTTTGCTTCGTGTGAGTGTGAGATGTGAAAGAGAGATTGTTCAGATGTAAAATTTACAAATCTTTGTATGATTTATCAGATAATCAATAACTCTTTTCTCTCAAACTTTTCTCTTAATAAATAATAAGTATTTGGAATTGGAATGTGTTTTGGGTTAAGGTTATTAAACATGTCACAATCAAGTTACATTATATTGGAGAATCAAATACACAAATGCTTAAATCAATCAATTAGATCAAAAATAGGTAGCGTAGCCACAACAGAAGAAGAAACTAACGAAGCAAAAAAAAAACACTAAATTGATAAATAACTTAACAATATATTCTTTCTTCTACACACATTGTGAGATCTGTGATTATTTTTCTTGCTCTGGTGTTGAATCTTAATCCATTACTCCTCTGTCGCTTAAGTTTAGAGTCATCATAATATTCATCGACGCCAACTCTGCAGCTAAGTACCTGAACACATATGGAATTGCAACTGTTTCCATACCTTTGCTTGTCCCACAAGAATTACAAATTACCTTCTTTGGAGTCCTACCAGGAGGTAACTTTCCAATTTCTTGAATCAGCTTCTTCTGTTGAACGTTCACTACCGAAGAAGTTAGCAAGCTTCCACAAAGAGAACACACATCTGCAATGTGGTGATCTGAAGAAGTGTGAAGCCTGTCGTGTAATAGATAGGAAGCTCCATGAGCAAGTAGTGAGTCTCGTTCCATTTCACCAAATCGAATCCCTCCACCTCGTTTCCTTCCCTTTATTGGCTGATTAGTTAGCTGATCCACTTGCCCTGTGGATCTAACCTGCATGCCAGAATATTATGATGCAGAACAAAGCACGAAGATTATATATCAGGATGATAAAAAGCGATGAAACCAGGGGTTCGAAACAAACCTGGAATTTGTCTGAGACCATGTGACGCAGTCTTTGGTAGTAAACAGGCCCCATAAATATTTCACACTTCAGCTCTACTCCTAAAGACCCACTATACAATGTCTCGGTCCCATAGTAGTCGAAGCCTTTTTCCTTCAACATAGAACCAATATCATCAACAAGTACACTGGGCTTGCTTTCCTTTTCTCCGTTTGGTTTTTTTACTGCATCACGAAACGGGGTTGCATCTACAAACTTCCCATGCAAACTACCTCCCTGTAAAAAATCGAGGATATAAACATTACATATACTTACCAATAAAATAAAATGGGAAACATACAGTGTCTATAGAACCTAGAAATCAGAATAATTTCTAAGGTGTACCTTAGCAGCAATAGATTCCATAAGCATAGCAATTGTCATTCTTGATGGGAAAGCATGTGGGTTAATGATGAGATCTGGACGCATTCCAGTAACTCCATTAAATGGCATTTCAATATCAGGCCACAATTGCGAACAAACACCCTTTTGCCCATGTCTACTACTGAACTTGTCACCGATTATGGGGTTTCTGGCATGCCGGAAACGAATATTCGCCTACCAAGAAACTTGAAAATTAGATTTTAAACAAAACTGGAAACTATGGAGAGTTGGAGTTAAATCTCACCTTTTGAGGATGTTTCTTGCTTTTCATGTCCACAGAGACAAAGTCAACTATGACAGGGTCCGTACCTTTTCGCTTCATGGTCCTTACTGAGTTAGTTACCTCATCATAGATACTACAATACGGCTCATCTGGATATATTCTCTGCGTTAGACCCAAGAAATTAGTGAGTTTACGAACTTGACAAGGAACTAAAATTAAATAATTAATCTACAGCACATAGAGACGATAGAAAGCAGCTATTTACCTGTCCAACATATGGTAACCCATCAGCATCGATACGAGCATGAGCTGATTTGTCAACATTACTTCTCCTAAAACTTTTATGACCACTTTCATATCGGCTATTCTGATCTGACAGATCAATAGTTTCTGTCTGCAAGATCAAAAGGAAAAGAGTAAGGTATTCATAGAAGAGAAATTTTGGGTAATTTGTATGATGATAATAATCCCTCGCTGCAACTACAAGACTTTTCTCTAGGGTACAACTAAAAGGAACAAGTACAGGGGACATTGACCAGGATTACGTTAAAGTTCCAGATCCAAAGGAACTTAGTGCCATAAGCTTAGGCACCATATTCAGCTATTCTTCTGGACTCTTAATAAAAAAAGATGAGGATCGGAACTCGAACCTGATATATTTGCCCATGGCACATTCCCCGCTCCACAGATGATTTGTTCAAAATCATTGCATCTTCCATATCATATCTATGAGACAGACAGGTAGAAAAAGTATAAGAGAAATACTTCTGAAAAGCTTATCGTTGACAAGCTCTTATACGCAACAGCAGTTTCTTACCCTGTATGTGCCAAAACAGCAACTATTGCATTAGTTCCTGTAGGATTCTCATCAATACTGTAAGTGGTGTATGTTTTTGTGCGCACTACAGGGGACTGAGGAGTCTGTAGAATACAAAAAAAATTACAAGTTATGGAACAAAAACAAGAGGACATGATCAACTGAAAATTGTAACATGTTTTTTCAGCTTTCCAAGAGTAAGATAGGGAATTAGAATTGACCTGCAGATGGTAAATCTTCTGGTCTGCACGAAATTGGAGTGCTTGAGTAGAGTACGCCATGGTTTGTTTCGCCATCTGTATACGTAAAATTTTAAATAATAACTTCCAGGAGCATAATGATATACAACTTGCATTGAATTTCTAGTAAATACCTGACACTGATACATGTTACGCGGACTTTGGTTATGATCTGACCAAGGTGTAAGATTAGCAACCACACTTATGATCCCAGTTGGATGAATTTCCTCGTGAGTTGCTGGGGAAGAGTTATTCCTTCCTCCATTTCCACCATCAGGACAGCTTATTTCCATAAAAACCTGGTTTGGGGGAACACAAAATATTACTTTGATTGTATAGGGAAAAAGGTGGGTATGAAGATCATATCCTTGGGATTTGCTACCTGCTCGAATGGTCCAATCAGTTCAATATTTTCAGAAGGTATAGATGTATTTTTAACAGGCCTAATGAATCTTGCGGGACATGATGCCAAATACAATCCAGGAAAAGATCCACCCATGCTTGTAGGTACATATCCCACTTCAAGGTCTTCAGGAATCTGTAGAGAAGCATTCACATAAATAGTTATATTCTACTGAAAAACTTACAGGCAACAAACATATTGTTAAGAGGAAAAAAGCCTTACCACTGAAGGAGCCTCCACTTTCAGTCTTCGCAAACAAGCGACAACCTTCATGACTAGGTTAGAAGGTAGTGAGCCTACAACCTGACCATCTAAAAGAACATGAATAACTTCTGGTGGTGCAGCTCGTATGAGTTTTGGCAATGAAGTCACCATCCCAATCCCAAGAAGAACATCAACAACCGAGTTTCTAATTTTCCGAAAATCTCTGATGTTTCCGTTGGAATCGAACTGAGAAGTGATTCCTAAAAATACCATGACCAATCAGAATATAATAAGCAAAGTTGGTATTGCAAAGAAGTGACATTGTATGATATGATGAGTGCACGTCTCATAGTGGTACAAAAAAGACAAAACCTAGAAATTTATGCATATTAATTGCATCCAAAAAGACCTATAGATAAGTGGAGATAAAGCAAAATGAAAAAAAAAATATACAAACTGAAACTCCAGTTTATAACAATTAAATTAAGGAATACTACTATAAACTCTCACTAACATGTAGCCTCTCATTTTTAAAAGCTTAACCAAACTATATAAAGAGTAAAGTCAAACTTGGTCTAACCAATTTGCAAACAGTGAATTGTGTTTCTGTTTTCAAGATGTCGTACTGAACTTCATAGGAATACAAAATGATAAGTGAAAAAGTGTGCTAGAGAAACTCACGGCAAGTACGAGTCATATGATTCAGTAATCCACAGGGTTCCCCATCGGGAGTGTGAACAGGGCAAAGAAAACCCCAAGATCTAAAAGATAACAATAAAACAGGAAAAGTGTGAAGAAAACTATATTGGTGACCACATCATCACATCTGGAGTTCAATAGGTACAAAGTGAGAAAACTTACTCAGGAAGCAGCTTCCTCACAGTTGTTGTACGAAGTCCAGCAAAAGAAGCACCTCGATGAACTGCCCGGAAAAATGAAAGGAAACGGAGAAAGTTCAATCTCTCCGCCTGAACAGTGTAACCTGCTCTCTGGTAAAAAAATGAGAAAACATATATTAGTATTGTTCTATAAAACTACATCATACTTAAAGGAGCTTAGCTACATAACATTATAGCTTCCCAAGCAAGCAATCAACTCAAGTGCTTACCTGCTGTAAATCCAAACCAGACTGCGTACTCAGCCTTCCTGTTTTAAACAATGTCTCAACTGTCGTACCAATACTCCTGGAAGGATTTTTGTTCATAACTTTCTTGACATCAGAAACTGCATTCAAATAGGTAATCATCACAGAACACATGAGATTGAGTTAACAAGATATATTTGGAAAAGGACAAGCAAGATTTCATGCACAAAGTAAATGCGGATATACAGAAAAAATGTGTTTCATATAGTTTGAAGGAATGCAGAAAATACACTTGAACAGAGAAAAGAAATTGAAGGTGACTTACGGCTTTCAAAGGAAAATTTCTTGTCGTTGCTACGCAACTCATCTTCAAGAAGACTTTTGCACTTCCGCAGCCACTCTTCAAGTTTTTCCTAGATAACCAATGCATATGACGTCAAATAACTCTTTCTTATGAAGAAAATCTTTCTCTAGAAAACACAACACTTCATTGTTATGCAAAATTGAAACACACAATCTTCAGAAACATGGATACTGAAGAAATAACATGCTCTTATATTGGTCTCAAGATAGATGTTTCTACCATATGGAAAGATAATTATATACCTTGAGGAGAACTGTAATAAGGTGACCTGGTACTAAAATTTCCTGATTTTGCAAAGAATCCGGATTATCAGGTAAAGAAGTCTGATCCACCAGAGAATAGAGCTTCTGAATTATGAAGCTGCAAAACCAAAAAGAAAATTTTGGCCACAATAACACTAGAAAGAACTAACGTGAACGCCGTCATGAGGCAAAAGCTTTGAAATTACATGAGCAAGTTGAACTTGTCGTCATCATTGTCAAGATGAACAAATATATAATCCCCGAGCACAGCTTCAGCAACCTAAATATTTAAGAATGAAAAGCCAAAAAAAATAATAATAAATTAAAAGAACTACCGCCACAAGTTATAGAAATAGATTACAGAAACTATAACCTATAATCTCCAAGAAATTAAAGGCCCAAAGCCAATCTTGAAGAAGTTTGTTACTTTTTCTTCAGAAAACAAACTAGTATGTAAATGACAAGAAATGCAAGAAACTGTTTTGCAAACAGCAACTAATTGGGAATTTAAGAATGATCAAGTAAACTTACAGTAGGATAGCTTTCTTTTCCTAGCCCATAAAGAATAGGCTGAAAATGCTCTCCTGTTGGTTTTAAAAGTAAAACATTAGCTTATAAGTTTCGAGATATGCTTCCACAAACACCGACACAGTAAATCACCTAAGTGCTTCCGGCACTGTTCCCGCGTAAAAAGACCCAAGTCTCTCACTTCATCAAGAATAATTTTGGCTCTCTCACGAACGAGTTGGGTTCCAATAGCTCCATCGCCTCTTCCGTATCGCTCATTGTAGCAACAGGTCAGGATTTCGTGTATTTCTGCATCGTTGGTAGTAGTGAGAGCCTACGAACATAAGAGGACAGATGTTAAAATAAATAATTTAAAAAAAAAAATTGACTAACAGAAAAAACAACACACACGCACACACAAATCCAGTTCCCCCCAAAAAGATGTCATTTGTAAGCATATACTAAACGTTTCACCTTAAATAAACTTATGTTTTCATGATATAGAAGACATACTGTAGAGTCACTAAGAGCATACCTTGAGAACAACACCAACAGGAAGCAAATATTCCCTTCCCCCTATCCTGTATCCATTAGAAATAAGTTTAACGTGTAGCTCATTGTAGGTAATTCTTCCTTATTCCACAAGTTGAGTTAAGACTCACCAAAATCCAACTCTGGCACTTCCATTGCGAAGATAATACAGTTTAACAGTGACAGATGACTGGTCGTCCCTAACACACCTAAGATTTAAGAAGAAAGAATCGCATGAATAACTATTTAAGATATATTGCTAGTTTAGGTGAAGATTGGAATTGGTATATGCACCATCATAGGGAAAAGATAAACTTCACATACCTAATGGCAACTGCCATGTCACTGAATCCTTCTTTACGATCACAAAATGATTTCCGAATCATACTCGTTGGCTAAATAAGACTCTTAGTCAGTTAATTATGATAGAAATATATGATGCTAGGAGCTTCATGGGAATACATTTTACCCATAAACTTTATAAGCAACAATTGAAAGTGAATTAAACAGATGTTGGAAGCAGAGGCAACTTACATGGTTCCGCTTTGGTGCAATAACACATCGGAATACTCTCTCAATCCCATTCAAAACAAAGTACCTATTTGAAAGAAAGCAAAAATTATTATATAGAATGAAAGACATATCAATAGCTAAAGGCCATATATGAACCACAGACACTAAATCGCATATTAACCACAAGCCTCATAGTGGCTATGTCATAAGCCATGAGAGGTAGAAAAACATTTACCCTCCCATTTCAGAAGTTGACTCTTTACACTTTAACAGTTTCTGGCAGTCAGCACCCCGCAAGCTGCAAAGTTTTGACTACACAAAAGTACAGAGATCAATTTCCATTAACCCATAAATCAAGACTTGTCATCATAAGGAACATAAAGAAGAGAGAACTGTGAATTTAAGATAAATCCCTGAGCCTAACTTTGTTCGATTGTTAGTTATAAGAGCCAAAAATTTACAAATTCAAGCATCCAGCCAGAGAAGTGACTCTCGCTTATTGGCACCAGAGGGTGGCTTTGGTTTACATTCCAACATTACACTATCTTACATAAACTTGTAATCTTTCACATCTTCAAGAATAGAGAAAAAAGGTATATAAAATTAGCAAAATCAAATAAATAGATCACCTACCATCAGCATAATAGGAAGCTGCCCAAAATCAAATTTGTCTCTGACAATGACTCCATCATTATACTTAAAGCAAACATCAGCCATAAACGTTCCTGTGTACGAAATCTTCGCTTGCCTACACTGTTATTCAAGAATCCAAAAAAAACAAAAACGGTATTACTCCACCAAATCTAACCTTTAATATACCTGAAACAATTCTAAACAAACAAACAAAAACTTCACCTCAAAGGGAAACAAAGGCTCTTTCCTTGATGTAGAACTAAAACTCTCCTTCTGAGGAGGGAATACTACAGGATTATCTAATGAAAGTATCATACTTGTCAAGGAATCACACACAACACATAATTCAAACATAACAAGCACATCAAGACACTAAAACCAAAGTGCAAATAGTACAATAGACAGAAATATAAAAAGGATATTGCTCAATTCGTTTTCAGAGCCTGAATCGTGAATCGTAATGGGTTTGATTCGATGGAACATAACATCGAGCCCTTTCTCAGTCATGTAATCCATTGACTCTATATGATGTGTGACGAGATTGTGAAGCTCCTTAAAATCTTCAATATTTGGAACCGTCGACTCATTCGCTGTGACACCCATGATTAGGGTTTTGCTCTCTCAAGCAGGGCTGGTTCTCGGAGGTTGTGGAAACTGTGTGACTGCTCAGAGAAGCTGAAATTAGGGTTTCTAAGTCACAAGGTGATAGTCAACACAATTAAAACTTTACAATAGAATCTCGAAGAAGCTTGCCTTGGCAAATTGATGGAGAGTAAGAGAATTTTTGAAGAGGAGGAGACAGACGGCGGCGCGAGAAAAGTGGAAGGGTTTTAGGAGTTTATTGAGCTGGGGTTAACTTGTCGTGATAACTTTAAAGTTTATTGCAGATTAACCCCTCCTATTTTTATAAATATTATCTTTTGAACCCTTTTTGTCAAAATTATATTATCTTTTGAGCCCTTTTTGTCAAAATTATATTTTGAACCCCTAATGTGTGTGTGTTTTTTTTAGCTGGGTTTAACTGGGCCTAATGTGTATGTGTTTTTTTTTTGTAATTCGATCATTTGGGAAGTAAGTGAGATTTGTTAGAAGATTACCATTTTTTTTGGTGAATTTCGGACTTTGATTTTTCGTAACTCACTAAAACAAACGTTAATCATGTTCAAAGCAAAAACATTCTCGAGGAATTTGTTGAATCTTTTACATAACTGGCATTTAACTTTTTCACCAATGAATTTTTAAAATAAAGCAAAAATGATTACCAATCAAAGGGGAGTAGTTAAGTGAAAGTTTCTTTTCTACACACAGAAAGATTTAAGTTTTAATAAGTTTTGAGATAATTTGGTGAAATTTTGAAATCTAACATAAAACCATAGGATTTTGGTCTTTGTATTTTTAACTAAAAAATCTCCTCAAATCTCACATGAAACTTGTAGGGGGTGTAATGGACTGAAATATTTGGAGAGATTTGTGTTTTAGTGACAAATCATCTTTTATTGAAACATGCATTTTAAAATATTTTTTAAAATTCAGTGTTATTGGATTAATGATTTTAAATTTTACACTTAAATCCACTGTTAATCATAATTTGATTTAAAATTGTCATGTGAGATTTGAGGGGATTTTTTAGTAAAAAATACAAATACCAAAATTTCATGGTTTTAGGTGAGATTTTAGAAAATTTAATAACAAAATTTCAAATTCACCAAAATTTCATCAAATCCTCTCATAACTCATTAAAACTCAAATCTCTCCAAATATTCAATTCAATATACTCCTTAAATCAAATTCTAATCATGTTTTCAATAACAGTGGATTTGAATGTACAATTTAAAAATTATTAATCCAATAACATTGGATTTTAAAAGATATTTTAAAATTCATATTTCAATACCACATGATTTGTCATTTAAATTCAAATCTCTCAAATACTCATTCCAATACACCCTCCCCCATAATTTGTTAGAATTATATGATGCCTTTGTTTGTTTTGTAGATTACAAGTTTAAAAGTTCATAATACTGTTCAAACTTGATTTTGGGATTAACTGGGACGGCATTTTGTAAAAAAAAGTTATTTATCGAATCTTTTTCTTCATCTTTAGGTTCGGAGTCTCCATTGTAACACAATAATATAGTCAAAATGATTTCTGAGGGAAATACTAATATATTTGTCTTCTAAAAAAATTTCAAATCTCAAGTTTAAAAGAGACAACTGATCAGACTATCAAATTTACAAGAAGGTAGGTTATTAATTATAAACTTGGGAAGAGGCGATATGAGATTTAATCTACTCTTTCCATTTATAAATAAGTTGCGTTATAGGTTTTTCACACATATTCATAAAACAATCAATTTTTTTTGTTTTATTCTTAATTAATACACTATAGAATTTATTTTATTGATCAAAATATTAAAACAGTAGAATACAAATGGAAAGTTTATGAAACATTTACATTAAAACTCTAAAATAACATTTAATCTAAAACAAAACAAAAAAAATCATTCTAAATCGATACTTATTTATGAAGGAATGGAGTATTATTCAGTGAAGTTATAAAGAATTAATATATATAAAGGTTAACATAAGGGGTCAGCGCACTATGAGAGGCAAGTGCAATTGTGAGGATTGTTCCCAACCAAAGGATTGTTACGAGATGAACAAAGAGAGGCACCTCCGACATTAAGTCAAAATGTTTGTTTCGCGTGAAGCATGTGTTGTATAGGGGTCTTAACTTTATAGTTTCTTGTACGCTCCATTCCCCTTTCATTAGAAACAATGAGAAGATATATACATAGGGAACTACATGATCTATGTCTTAGGACCAGGTCTTGTGTAGTCGAATGGGGTTGTCCTAGTTGTAAACTTTAAGAAACCGATCGAGTCTAGCGTGCTTTAAGTGGTTACATTATGATAAAATTGTTCTGGTCCAATCACCTAACTTGCAAACGATGTCGCTACGGTAAAAATAGATGTTCCGAGTGTATTTGATGCCTGGATATAGCCAAACATATGGCATAATTAAATGGTAAATGTACAACTCTACAAGTAATCGACATGCATTTAATAAAAGGTCTCATATATATTCTCTATAACAATTGTATTTGTACCTTATGTATATATTATCCAAAGTTAAAATATCATAATTCTAAATTGTGTTGTAAACCAAATGATAACATGATTCTAATGCGGATTCATATCTCGTACATTTTTTCATAAAGATCACGAACTCGGATATACTAGTTTAGATAAACGCATCCTTATTCTCTCTTTTTTTTCTTAGATATAACGCATCATAGTCTCTTGCATCTTATTAAAGACTTTATAGTTGGGCATTATAGTTCAATATATTAAATTATTAAAACTAATAAAGTTTATAAACAGACATAAACGCTCATCATATTAGCTTCGATCCTTTAAGCAACACTAGTGAGAACCATTTCCAAAATGTTCAAGTGTAACACAAAACCTTATCAAAATTTCGTATAGCTATACTCAAAGAACAACTATTTTTATCATAGAATACAACTTTTAACCTATGAATTTAATACAAAAAAAAAGAGAGGGAACATAGAAACACAGTGATGATGCTCACAAAAAGAAAAAGAGAAACATAGTGATGAGATTTATAAAAGTACCTGCAACAGATCAAACATTTAGCTAGATTTAAAAAAAAAAAAAATGAGATGCATTTTTTGTTGCTTAAGTTAAAACAATGTGGCATCGTTTCCTTTGAAATTAATACTGTCGAACTCATGATTTAAATTTAAACCACACGATTCATAAGTGTAGACGTTTAATTTAATCGAATAATACTTAGTGCCAAATGTTTACTTTTAGGCAGCGTCATTAGTAACAAAACAAACAAGGAATTTTAAACAACTACAATAAGAAAGTTACAAAATTGACAATAGAAAAAAAGTATTACCCGCATGCCAACATAAATTACAGCTTTCAATTCTCTTTTTCGTTTTTTTTAAACCTTATTATTACAGCTCAGTTGTGTAAGAGAGAAGAATGATGAGTTTGGTTTGGAAATAAGTATGGGTTGGGGCAAGAGCCCAAAGAGGAAGAAGAAGTGTCGTCTAATTACAAATTTTCTAATTAATAAAAAAAAAATTGTCAAAGAAGAGTGTTATGGTGGGGCCTATAAAGCTTTTCACGCGTGCTCTCGTAATCCAACGGTCACCATCATGCCCACATTAAACGGATACCATTCAGATTGTTTCATCCAACGGCTCTCACTTCCCGTATTTGACTCTCTTCTGTCCATCCCCTCACGCGTGCTCCCTCTCTTTGTTTTTTTTTAACCCATTACCTCTATTTATTTTTTGCAAACTTTTACATTTCTAATTTCTCTTAACAAATCTACACAATTTTCATATGATTTTATTACAGAAATTTTAAAACAGATTACTAATTGTGAAAAAAGTAAAGAAACAACATCATTTTTTCTTATTCAAGAGTTAAGAAAAATAAATTAAACAAACAATATATAGTGAGACTTTTTTACTTTGTTTTTTTTACTTTGTTTGGAGGGTAATATAGAATATTTTTAAATACCTCTAATGTGTCATCTACTTGTAAAAAGACATATTTTGTCCAAGATTTGTTTTTTTTTTTTTTGTAATCTTGGATGAATCAATTAATAGGAGTGCTAAAAAATTATTGAAATTACCAAAAATCCCACTAAAGTATAATCTCTTTTTGCTCCACATTTAAAAAACAAGAAAACAAGTAGTAGTGTAAATTCATTGACGCACAAAAAGCGTGCTATGGAAAACAAATTGAAAAAAAAAAACATTTGTAGTGATTAAAAATGAAAATGGACAAACAAAACAAAAACAAAGAAACAGCACCAGAAAAAGAAAGCCACGCTCTCTGTCACTTGCTACTTCTCTATTTCTCTCCCTTCTCTCTCCATCTCTCATTTTGCCTAACTCTCTCCTTCCTCTCTAGATCTCCTTCTTCTTCTTCTTAAACTACTCTTTCCCAATTTGATCACAGAAATAAACTACTTCAAGCTTACGTTGTTACGCAGTAACGATTCGTTTGATCCAAAAGGGTTTCATTGATTTCTTACGGTATGATCTTTACTTCTTCCCCACCGCCGCAATTTCTGACTTTTTTTTGTTTTCTCGTATTACTATGATGGTAACTTTTGTTAGTTTGATTACTTTAATAGCTGATTTTATGGTGTATTATTACTATCTAAGAAGATGGTTGTAATAAATATTTGATTTTCTATTGAAATGTTCTGTGTGATTTAATGTTTAATCTTATTATCCTTCTGCTTATTATTTTTTCTGAATTGAACTATTTATGATCGTGTGAAGATTTTTTTCCCTCCAACTCTGTTATCGAAGTTTAATATTTGTCTATGTTGATCGAAAGGTTTAGGCTTTTTTTTAGCTTTCCTGTTCTGTTTTTAAAGCTGTGTTATTTGTGATCACTTTTCGTGTTCTGTTTTGTTTGGCTTAGGCTTTATGTTTATTGTATGCAGATGCTTAAAGTTGACTCTTTTATTTTATTTTTGGATTGTCTCTGTTTTTGTTTTGCCAATAGATATTTTTGGAGATTCCTCCTCGATTTCAGTGCCTTTCAACTTCATATCTTGTTTAAATGGCGTTGGTCCTAATTTTGTCCGTTTGTTTGTGCAGTTAGTTTGTGAGAGGAGGAAGGACATTAAATACACTTAAAACACAAGTTAATAAGTAGAAGAACCAAAGATGCCGTGGACATCCTTCTTCATGTTTTTCAACAGGACTTGCACTCGTCTCGTTGTCTTTTTCCTCGTGATTCTGTAAATTTGATACCTTTCAGGTGAGGAGCTTGTGTTTTCATTTCAGCTTCATGTCACATCTTGTGTTTTTTTTTGGTCTGCAATTATTAAGTCATTCATGTAAAGTCTTTTAAGTTCACAGTTTTTGTTCTGCCTCTGGATTGAGAACTTAGCCTTCATATATAACATTTTGGTTTCTTCTAGCATTGATGGCGCCATGTGGAAACAAATTTCTTCATTGCCACCTTATTTTACAGCTTCTTGTGTTTTATGTTTGCAGGTGTTGTTTCCGATATTCGGAGTAGCTCTTTGTTGTTGTGCTTATTTAACTGGTTAGTGTGAGAATGTGCATTGTTGGAAACAAGAAGGGAAACCGATCATTGAAGGAAATAGGAACTTTTATGATGACTACATGTTTCATTGCTAATTACCAATCCGTTCAAGTTTGCCAGGTACCTCTCCTAACACTGTTCTTATTGCCTAGCCAACGTTTTCAAATGTTAATGTTATAGCTACTACATTGATTTATGTCTATCAGATGTTTATTCTACATGCTGTTTCGTTAATAGTTTGATGTGTTAGAGTATAGACCATAGTGTGTCTGATATTCAACCTTCCTTTTGTGGACTTTGCAGGCTGAATATTTCAGACAGTTGCTTAAGCCTGTAACGTAGTCTGGCGTCTGGAGTTCTCGAAAAATTGGGGTTTTTGGGCGGCTATCTACTTTTGATTTCGAAAGAATTATTGTGAGGTCTAGTGTTGTGAAAAGCTGTGTTTTACATCTGAAGTCTGTGGGGGTGGTGTAGCTTCTGGTTAGGGGTAAGGGCTCTGGTGGAAAATTCGTGATATCTTGAGTATGATGGCCATGACTTAATATAGCATTTGGTTCCTTAGTCAACTTTTAGTTTAGTAGCAACTGAGAGCAGCTAGCTGGAAGAGCTTACAAAGACAAATCAGTAGTAGAAAGGATTAAGCAGCTCCCAGTTTGAGGTTTTACAACTTTGTTTTTTCCCTTAAGTGTTTTACTTTTACCTTTTGCACGGGTTTTCTGATGCAGAACGATCAGTTTCCTCACTTCTCGGATGAAGTGGGTGACAGAAATATGCATATCCCATACGCTTCAGCGTCATCTTTTGATGCTTTGTTCCCACCATGTGCTAAGTTACCATACCATGGTGTTGAACTTCAACCTTCTGCGGTTTGTCCAAAGAATTTTGTCATCTTCGATCAAACATATGACCGCAGTCAAGTGATGTACCATCCTGATCTGACTCATAAGCTCACGAACACACCATCATTGAACGCATTTGCTTCCACATTTCAGAACGAGTATGTTGGAGGAAGTTATGGTAACTATGAGCAAGAAGTGTCTTCTTCTTATCAAGAAGATCCTAATGAGATTGATGCTCTCTTGAGCACAGATGAAGATTATGAAGAAGATGATGAAAGTAATGAGGATGATGATGATTCAGATGAAGTCAGCACAGCTCGTAATACTTTCAGTGATTATGGAAATACTTCAGCTGAATCTTGTTGTTCCAGCTATGGCTATAACAAGAACAACAACAACAACTCGAGGAAGCAGAGTTTATCGGGGAGTGCTAGTTGTAACAATGATGGGAAAGGACGGAAAAAGATGAAGAAAATGATGGGAGTGTTGAGGAGAATCGTCCCTGGAGGAGAACAGATGAATACAGCTTCCGTTCTTGATGAAGCTGTTCAGTATCTCAAGTCACTTAAAATCGAAGCTCAGAAACTTGGCGTTGGACATTTCTCAAGCCAATCTTGATATCTTACCAATATTGGTTCGTCCCATCGGAGATGTATCGGTCCCTCTCTGCCTCTGTTACCTCCATCTCCTCTCTTCCTTATGCTGGATGGGTTCTACTTATTAATCTCTATATTTTGTATTTTGTGTGTTATTTATTACTACTTTGGGTTTGCACAAGTACTTTTGTGGATTTGATTTGAGGTTTGGTTTAACTTTCATTGTAATCATTTATGACCATGAACTACTATGGTTTATGATTTGCTTGATTGTGTATTTGCTTCTTGTTTTTAAGCATTTGGTCTTCTGATGCCGTAAGAGCCAATTCAGTTTATATTTCTCTAGCTTATACTATAAACCGGGTTTAATACGTAACGAAATTACAATTTCTAATCGAATTTAACTCGGGTTTTAGTAAACCGGGCTTCACGATTCGTTTAAGTTTCAGATTATCGTGAAATCCAGAAAAATAAAAGTTGCAGACTTTTTGAGAATGGAGTGAGGTTAGGTTAAAGTTAAATCGGAAATGGCGTCTCCGTCGTCGTTCTGGAGCATAGTTTCTCGAGAAGCCATAAAAAGCGGCTTGTTTATCGCGAAAATCTACTGCGTCCTCCATGTAACAACCAATCATCTCGGATTCATGGCTTATGTGAGTCAATCAAATCTTCCTTCTTTTTTTCGCTTATTGAATTCATCTGTCTGTTGATTTTTCTTTCCATGAAGATTTTTCTCAGTTTTGAGTAGGCTTATGGTCCGAGCATGACTCCGACGCTTTATTCTTCGGGGAATGTGTTATTAGCTGAGCGAATCACTAAGCGGTCTCAGAAACCGAGTCGTGGAGATATAGTTGTGATACGATCTCCAGAAAACCCTAATAAGACTCCGATCAAGAGAGTTATTGGAATTGAAGGAGATTGTATTAGCTTTGTGATTGATCCAAGGAAGAATGATCAATCTGAAACCATTGTGGTAATGTTTGTTATTTAAACTTTGTTATTA
>CM051363.1:11421323-11446323 GCA_028015245.1 Cardamine occulta | reverse complement strand
CTTATGAATCAGATTTGAATGTTTCTATATTGAGTTTGAAAAAATTAGATTACATTGTTGAGAAATTGGGTGGATCAGAGTTTAAATAAGTTTGTTCTCAGTTTCGAAATGTTGGTGTTGATCAGTACTGTTGTAATTCACATAAAAGTTTGAATTTTTAGCTCGTGTATATAGAATTTCTCTCTTAGATTGTTTTGTTTTCTTTCGATTCGACATTATTAGTTGTTGGCAATTAGAGATGTTAAGTTATTGGATTAATGGCAATTTGAATGTTGGATGTTGTTTTGGTTTTTAGGTTCCTAAAGGACATGTCTTTGTACAAGGTGACTATATTCATAATTCAAGAGACTCAAGAAACTTTGGTCCAATACCATACGGTCTTATTCAAGGCAGAGTCTTGTGGAGGGTATAAGTGTTTTTTGGTCATTAATGTTAAATATGTTCTTATTATACAAGTTTAGTCGAGTTAGTTGCTTTCGGAACTTCAAATGTGTAATTTCCATTTGTTTGGTAATCTATTTGGCTAATCTTGGGTATCTAAAATGATGTGTAGGTTTGGCCATTTCAAGATTTTGGACCACTTAAACGAACCTCAACTTAGCGCAGGGATTTGCTTAGACCTTTAGGACGATGAACGAGGCAGTTTCGTAGTGTTGTTTATCGTTTGTAAATTGCAAAACTTTTGTATTCACATTTAGCAAAAAAGATAGCATGTTTTGTTTTGAATGAAGCTAAGATTTTATATTGTAAAAGCTTATAATTATTCAACATAACCCTTGATCAATAGCATTTCCCCATATTAAATAATAATGTAGTTTATTCACTCCACTCCACAAGGCAATGTGAAATAAGTAAGTGTACATTTTTTTGCTAAAAATTCAAAGTAACACTTAAATATATTTGACATATATGTTGGAAAATGAACATTTATAAAGAGATGTATTGTACTGAGTATTTGGAGAGATTTAAGTTTTACTCCAAATCATGTGTTATTGAAACATAAATTTTAAAATATTTTTTAAAATCCAGTGTTATTGGATTAATGATTTTAAATTTTACACTCAAATCCATTGTTATTGAAAATATGATTAGAATTTGATTTAAAAGTTTCTGATGAAATTTGAGGGAATTTCTTAGTAAAAAATACAAAGAACAAAATCCTATGGTTTTAGGTGAGATTTGAAAAAAAATTAATAACAAAATTCTTAATTCACCCAAAATTTCACCAAATCATCTCAAAACTCATTAAAACTCAAATCTCTACAAATATTCAATTCAATACACTCCTAAGAGTGTCAAACATATTTGTTAAATAATATGTGCTGTCATTCATTTAAATCACGAAAAAAGTTTATAAAAAATAATATAATACCACACACGATTGATTATTATGCTAGCTAGTGGTGATGTAATGAGTTTCTGTAATGGCGGTTGGATCCAAACCTGAATTAGAGGATTTCTATAATGGATTTATCTTGATTGAGTTGAATAATCAATAAACTTATAATCATATATGATATTTGTTTACATTTTACATAACTGAACAAAAACAAAAGATATCATTCACTTCATATTAAATCCAACTATGATATGAGATCACTGTTTTAAAGATTTATATCTTTGCTCATAACAATTTCAGCTATATTACATACATGTCAAATCTTCCAAACTTAAATTTAATTATTGGCTAATTTTTATGCAATTTCATAACTATTACCATTTTGACTAGTTTTTTGTAATCAAATATTTTGCAAATATGCCAAAATCTTTTAGTCACTTTACAAAAAAAAGTTTAAACTTCCAAACAATAACCTAAGTATATATTGACTAACTTATGAAAGCAAAAGATTACCATCAAGAAAATTGAAAAAGATGAAGACAGAATGGTGACATTATCAAAGCGACGAAACGGGATATACAACAAGATCTGTGAGCTCTCCGTTCTTTGCGGCGCTGATGTCGGATTTCTTGTGTACTCCGGCGCCGGTAAACCGTATACATTTGGTAGCCCATCCTTTGGAGCCGTGGCAAAGCGGTTTCTTGACGGAGAGGCCTCATCATCTACGTCAACTATGCCACAAGCGCTCGTGGATGCTCACAAGAAAGTGCATATAGAAAAACTCTGCAAATTGTACAACAGTTTAATGGAGAAGAAGAGAAAGCGAAGAAGATGGCAGCGTCGGCGTTACCATTGCCAAAGGGGATCGACGCATGGTGGAAAGCGGAACCAGCGGAGGTGAAGGACGACGAAGAGGCTAAGAAGGTGTTGAAGACGTACGAGGGACTCTATGAGAAACTATGTGATGAACTTGCTACAAGGAGCCATGGAAGAGGAGGTGCTAGTAAATAACCACCATGGCTGATCATTTGTTTAAAATAATGTTAGGAATTTTTGTAAGACAACATATATAGGATAATTTATTCCTTGGAAAAGCAACAATGTCTTGGAGAGTGCTGAGAGTGAATTCAACAAACACATTCTACCCATTGAAGTAAGTGCATTGTGCCATAAGAAATTTTCTGACCAAGACATGAGTGTCTTTATCTGGCTATACTATCCTCATATCAAACATCATCATGGTCAAACATTTTAGCTTGGCATTAAACCCGATAATCACAATCCACTAATTTGTATCATGTATTTGTTCTAAACACTCATTTGTTTCAAATAATGAATGTGGGATCTATTTAATATACTTATATAGACAACATATACATCTTACGGAGGTTTCATCAATTTCTCTTCAAACACTTTCTCACTACCATTTCTTTAGTCATCTTCAAAGATACACTCGCTTCCCGATATTTACTATTTTTTCACGTTTCTCTTTACTCACATAGAATAAGGAGGAATGTGGATCAATTGTCAATCCAGATCAGAACTATATCCTCATTTTCACCTTCCCGGACACTTATGGATTTTGTGACAAGTAAAGTTTCACATTGATCTGATTGTAAACGGAAGTGGAACTCTCTAGGAATATGTAGAGTTGGTAACTCCTATAAGTCCAGTGCCTCATTACTATTTGGTCCTCAACTTGTATTTAAATGTCTAGAATACAGTTTGTGAAACCATAGTCCTTCAATGGTTTTTTTTCTTTTTTTTTGTTTGGATGGAACCTACGGTTGTATAGGTTTATTTTTAGCAACATGATTCATGAAAATCACAGTTTTAGACGCTTGAAGATGAATTTGTGTGAGTTCGTTTTCGTGATGATGTTTTTGATGAATTCAAATTGTGTGACGTGAAAATAAAATCATTGTGTTCTGGTTTCTTGTGATGCCTATAGTGACAATATACTGCAATCCCCTAACAGCGAAAGAGAAACGCAGAAATTTGAGCAACATTTTAAGATCTTAAAAAGAAGAAAATTAAGAAAAATTGAACTCTTAAACGACTTATGAGTGCCAACTAAACAAGATATCCAAGAAAATCCAGCATGGAAAACAAGAGAATGAATCATAATACTTCAAGATTCTATCCCCAAAACAAGACAAAACCAGCAACTTCGATCTCTCAAAACGTCTATTACCTTATGATAGAGAAAACAGAGAAAGCTTCTACATGAAGAGGTTTGGCTTGGAGGCCTTGTAGGTAGTCTTGAGCTTTCTGGTGGGAGGTCTAACCTTCCTGAAGACCAAAGGAAACTTGATCTTGCTGTTGTGAAACTGCTTTGTGCTCTCTCTCTTGCAGAGCTTGGCTGGGACAGTAGCTGTCTTGATGATCTGAATGCAAGGGAACCTGACTCTGTGTCTTGATGCCATCTCAGTGTACATTTGCTCCACTGCTCCGTTCAAAGTTGTGTCACGGAACTCCTTGTACATGTTGTGGTAACCTGTACGGCTCTGGTATCTCAACCAGATTCCAAAGTTCTTGATCTTTGTTGGGTTCTTCTCAAAGATCTGTAATAATATTTCAAGCATCAGCAGCACGAAAGGATAAAAGAATGATGAATAGAGCAAATAAAGAATTGAACATAACAAAGAACCAGATAAAAGAGAGATGCTAAACAAAACATTTCACACCCACAAAGGATACATACATCAACATAGAGACTGTTAAAGGAATATTATAGATAAATATATACACATTGAAACAAAACTTGAAAATTAGACACAGTGAAGAAATTAGCAAATCTAAATGAAGAACAAATGTCAAGAATGTTCTTATGTTTCTTAGAGCCTAATCAACAATTCACATTTACATTTCCAACACAGTAAACGCAAATGAACTCCTAATCATACACAAATTTTCTCATTAATCAGATGAAATACAAATGATTAATACAAGTTTAGTGAGTAACCTCATTGATAGCTAGCATCTGTCCATTGCTCTTCTTCACCTTCTTCTGACTCCTCAAGAAGTACCTAAATCCAAACACATAAACAGAAAAATTCTTCATATAACATTCAAAAACTTAATCCTAAGGTAAATGAGAATTTGTAAAATTAATAAGAAACTTAAGACTAACCAGAACTTGGACTTGGCACGGACCTCGTTCGTGGCCCAAAGCTTCATCCTGTAAATCTTAGGATGCTCTTCCTTCTCCGTCGGGAGAGCTCTTCCCACAACCTGGTACTGGTGAAACTGCAACAACAATATTCCGATCAGATTTCAAGAATCTAGATAACCGAATACATCAATGAGCTCAATTCGAAGTAGAGACATAAGAACTCAGGCCAGATTTCACGAGCTCTTACCCTGAAAGCTCCCATTTTCGTCGTCTCCGCCGATGATTGAATCCTCCAAAAGACAAAACGACTCTTCTTGCTGGTTATATATATGACCTAGTTTAAGAGAAAGGAAATAAAAACCCTAATCTCTCACTTTCGTTCAGAGTTACTCAACTGGATCACAGATCCTATAGCCCATTGGGCTTTTTTCAATTCACAACCCATTTCGGAATAATTCTCTACAGAATTTTTTTTTTCTTCTTTTTATCTGATGTCCCTTAATAATCTTTGATTCTTTTCTTTGATCAGTTCTATAATTTTGACAAATGATGAACAAATAATTTTTTTTTAGCATTCCATTACGTAGAAAATTTTCCATGAGTCTCCCATCAAAGCTTTTTTTTCTTCCTTATCGTAATTTATTTTAACTCTTTTTTTTTTTTTTTTTGACATCTTATTTTATCAACTCTATCTGTCCTTGTTATTTTATCAGCTTCATGGGACCTTTACAGTTTATAATCGTCAGCAAGCCACAAAATATATTACATGAAGATGCCACCAAAGGCCAAGGGAATCAGTAACATATACATATTGTTATATTATCGAATTCAACGCAACGTTAGTATAATGATATTGATACATCTACATTTTCGTGGACTGTGTTCGGGTTTGGGAGGTAGTTTCACCAGATGTTGACATTCCCAGTCATCCCGAGCATGAAGGCAATCAAATAGACAACAGACTGCAAGATTTCAAACAGAAAAAAATGGGATTGTATGAGAGACTATGGTGAATCTAAACCAGTGATCAAAGTCGTGGTGTTAAAACAATGTAATAAAAGAGACAAGAGAGAGACTCACTGCGATTGAACAAGCAACGTAACCTGCCTTCTCACGGTGATCAACAGATGTGCACAGAATAATAAAAGCACCGAGATACCAAGGGATTCCACCGAACAAGAAGCCTATGATAAACCTGGGACCAAAGACAACAAAAACCTTATATTAGCAACAGGGACAAGATTCAAGTCACAAAATGTATTCTTTCAGCTTTCTCCTGTTCATATAAAACAATAGAATCATATAAGCCAGTGCAGACGTATCTTGTGTCACAGAGTTTATCAAAAGTACCCTGATCAATTGACCAAAACATCCATTTACGTTTGTCGAATATTAGCTCTCTCGAAGCTCTTTTAAATCTTAACATTAGTGGACAAAGACAAGTGACGCAGGAAAGCACCTCAAAAAAGGAAAGAGCTATCTAAGCCTCAAGAAGTTTTTCCAGAGACTTTTTATATTGATTCAATGAGTATGAAGATGTTTCCAAGAAGAAAAACATCCCCAATGACTATAGTTAGAAAGATTAGACAAACAAATCATCTAGAGTCACACTCGAAATAAAGAGATTCTAAGAGAGACCGAGTCTGTTATAGAACCACAATGAACTGTGACTATATTCACTGTAAAAAAAAAAAGTGGTATGTTTGACAGCATTCTAAAGCCTACAGACCATAAACCCAATTTTCCAACGAACAGAAAGTTTTAACAATGATAAAGAGCTAAGCTTTTTGTGTTTATGATCATATACATGGAAACAAAATAACAAGAATCAAATAAATTTGGAATTTCACAACACTTAGAGCATGAATTCTATCGCTGCGCCAAAATAAAACTTCATGAAATGAAAGAGTAACCAAGAAGGAACTTACAAAAACCAGCCCATGCCCAAGCCACAGCAAGGAATGTCATGCTCTCTCATCGATCTCACCTCAACCACTGTATAATCTAAAATAACATCACAGCAACAAAAATCAATCCTCATTATCTAATCAGAATGCAATCAATCATAGAGAATAGTTTACTCAAACAAATGAATAAACAAATCGAGGTAACATATCAAGTACCAGGAACAACTGGGACTCCTTGAACATAATTCACAAAACCACCACCATGACCTAAAATTGGAAAACACGAAACAAATCACAAAAAATAATACTCAATAGTAATAATCCAAAATCAAAGAGATTTTAAACCTTGAACGTTCTGATAAGCATGTCCAGGAAAAATGGGAGTCGTAGCAATCGGATGCTGCGGTTGCTGCAACAAAGGTACCAATTGCGGTGGTGGAGCTGGAGGAGGATAATTTGCTACGCCTTGAAATGTTCCGTAATAGTATGGACGCTGCTGATTTGCGGTGGATTCTCTAGGTTTTGCTGCTTCCTCGTCCATAATTGAGATCTGATTAACCTTTAATTTCACCCACACCGGCGTGACGCAGAGAGCAGAGAATTATCTAGCTCCTTCGCCGCGTTAACAGATGGCTATCAGCGATTCGATTGAGAGATGAAGAGAATGAGCCTTGACGAGGGAAAAGGTGTCAAAAAGACAAGAGATCGTTGACCCGATTCATGATCCAAGTCGATAACCGGGTGACGTCAAATACATAAATGGGCTGAAACTTTATTATATGAATGAAGCCTTTTAAAACCTTTTCGGACCTAAAGTGTAAGAGTTGACGATATTGTTCTGGTTTTTAACTTGTAAAATGTTCTCTGAAAATTTGTGGAAAATATGTGTTTCATCTTCTCAGAAAATTCTTAAATTATTTTTCGATCCATAGTTTGTAAATCACTCAAGGAAACTAAGGGCAGAACGTTTCACATTTTCTATCTCCACAAGAGTCGGTATTATTTTCAGAGAGGCACATAGTTAATCAAATGAACAATAAGCTCTTGTCTTTAAAAAAAAAAAAAAAAAGCTCTTGTCTAATCTTCAAAAGTTGTGGCCACCCATATGAGGCCAAACCATAACAAAACCTTAATCAAACGAGATTAGGTGGTATGCTCTTCCAGTCTTACTATTAGTGAACTGATCTTTCCTTTCAATAGCAGCATTATACCTACGGAACAAACACTATAGCTGATCATCGATTTAAAAATACTCAAAACCTAATCAATCACACATGACACAACCATCAAACATTGGCTGGATAACAAAGTTGTAGTAAGAACATTAGTGTATTAACGCCAAAAAGCCAAACCTAAACATGATGTTACATCATAACAGAGAAAAATCATTTTTTGTCAAAAGAACAAACATATTTTTAGAGTAGAAATCAAAAACGAGTTTATTTTAAAATCAAAAGGAAGTACAAGATGATTTTTTTTTCTTTGACATGAGAACAATAAGATGATTGAATCAGAAAGAAGCTGATTTGCAAAGTTATAGCTGCGCACCAAGAAACATAAAACATTCCAAGGATAAACAGACTGCTCTTAAGTACCTGCTATATCTCATCATCTTCATCATCTTATATTCCCACTATTAAAACATATATTTAAACCTTAGCACACTAATCTCCATTACTCTAATTCATAGATCTAGAATCTGAAATGGTCAAAGAAGCGAAGAATAAAATATTAAAAAAACGACGGATGCGAGTTTCTCAACTACAGGATCTACGCATAAGATTGCTGGCTTAAAAACAATTAAGGAGCGTAATTGAGAATCGAAGACGACGGCGGCGGAGAAAAAAATCAAAGAGAACAGATTTTCAATCCTTAAGAGAGCCTCCAACGCGAAGGAGTGGACATATTTATAATGCGTATTATTCTTACCAAATCAAACCGAAGTATCTGTTATCTCCGGTGCTGTTTCGAATTGAATGTTGGTAACCTAGTTTACCAACCAAAATAACTGTATCTTTTTCTAAATTGTGTTAGTGTAAAAAATTTATCTAAATACTCGAAAACTTAACAAGCAATCGTTATACATTCGAACATGATTTTTGCATAAACGATAATTCCTTCGAATTTGCTTTAACCCGATGGATAAACATACAGAATTCTTGGTCTGCAATAACATTTTACTGGTACACTACAATAAAACCGGGAAACCTGAATCCTGAGCTACTAAACCAAACTGATAGCTAGAAGAACAAGAACCGAAAACCAAAACGCAAATCCAGCTCCAATTCTCTTCGACCCGGAGAACCAAACTCTAATGTCATCGATCACAGGTCCACACAAGGAGCTCATATCATCAGTCCTCGTATTATAATAAACACTGTAGAACGCAACTCTGGTACGATCAGCCTTGGCCGTGAAATTTAAACCGGCCTTTTCGAAACTTGAGTTCGCTTGCGCCATGTAATGAAAATTCTGCGCTTGATCGCCAGCAAATGCCATTATAGCCAACGGTTCTTTGCATTTATCACCTGCGTGTCCAAGCGAGAAAGACATCGTGTACGGCTTATCTGCTTTGGTCTCAACCATTTGAGATATAATGCCTTCTTTCCCTGAGAGTAGCTCAACGGCTCGTTTTCCCCCTGGAACTGAGAAATGGTCTGAGTCAACAAACCGAACCGCCCGGTTCGATTCAACAGTCCAACCCGGAAGAGAAGAAATTTCTTCATCGAGGTTTGTTGGAAGTAGTACACCAAGAGACGTGTTCCTGAACATCCATGGACCTTCTTCGAAATCTCCATTAATCACCGCATTATCTAAATATGTAAAAAAAATATGGATGAAATTAAACAATTTCAAACTTTAGGGCCTAAAATAGAACAATAGAGTAAATTCAGGGTTTATGTAAGGTAAACGAAAGTTACCTTTGAGCTTATCAGGAGTGAAAAGCTTCTTAATAGCAATGTCGTCAATGATGGGCCCACAAGTGGGGTCATCTTCCATGCCAGGGTTCTTGAAAACCAAACGCACATGATCCTCTTCCGCTTCAAACGCCCACGCGTATGGGTCCCACCCCTGAACGCTGTATAGCGTTTGCAGATCCACGTTTCGAGACGCCACCATGTCGTCCGCGTCTGCCTTCACATAGGCCACCGACACGTTTATCGACTCGAGCTGAGCGCACGTGCGGGCGGCGCTGAACGTGACGGAGTAGACAAAACCTTTCTCCACCGTTAGATCTTGGCTGATCTCTGCGTCGTTGCCTAATCGAACGGCGTGGCGGCCTTGTGGAACAATGAGGATCATTCCGCCTTGTTTCTGACCGGAATTAACTAGCTCCACCGTGCCGTTGGATCTCCAGCTTGGTATCTCGGAGGCTCCGTCTGTAATTCCGTCGTCGGGGAAGCCATTTGACGGTGGTGTCTCGAAGTCACCATTAATCACCAAACCTGCAATAACAAAAAATAAAGTAAAATGTTATAATCAGTAGCTAAACACTTAATAAACCCTTTAAATTAACTACAGATAAATTCGGGATTAACTTTACAGTCTGACAGAAATTCAATGTGAAATTCGAGTTCTACATTACATTGGATTCTTTGGATAGACAAAATCTGCACAAACGCCAAAATATCACGTTGAGGTTTGTTTTTAAATTAGCTAGCTGTGTGAAAAGAGACATGTTTTGGTCTTTTTCAACATGTCTCTTTCAAACAGATAGTTGATTCGACATTACACAGATAGTTAATTTACTTGATAGTGATAACTTTATATCATCAATAGGAACATGAAATAAGAAGAAGAAGACACGGGAAAATTCTTATATGAGCCAAGAGATACGGCCCATACCTTCTCAGTAAACGCTAGTTACGCTATGGCTTAGAGGGACCACCTATTTGAAGACTCTTTTTGATTATTACAAAAAATTTATGTCTACACTCTACAGTCCTAATTTACAACTTACAAATGCTCCTTCTAATAAGGGAAGCAGATACAATTTTATTTTCGGTGGAAAAGAGAAGAAAGCGTGTTGAAAAACTAGAGAAGCTTTTAGACACTTCTATGTCGTTTTTACACGACCCAAAAACACCACCTTTTATTTGGCGGGAACGCTTACTCTTTTCTTACTATTTTTTTTTTTCCCTGTTGTTATGTACGACTGAAGTTTGCATTGAGGGACTTAAAGACTTAATTGTCAAATTTTCCTAAAAATTAAGACTTACCAACATGTAAAAACACTAGTTTCCATAACTTTTGTTTGTTATGTTTATGTGTATGTGAGAAATTTATATAGTTGTAAGTTGTAAGTTGAAGTCAAGGGGATGATTTAAGAAGGGCTTCCTTTTTAATTTTGCCGCCGCCGAAAGCATGAATAAGATACTTTATACTTAAATTGACAATATAGACCCACCCAGAAACTTTCATTTTCTTTTCTAATGTCACGGATTAAATTGAAATTGACAGATTTTCCACCGGAAAGTAATATTGATGGCTCGATTAGAACTGGTTATCTTCTAGATTGAATGAAATTTGATTACTTCTTATACTATACACCTTAATTTCCTACTTTTTTACTTCTAAATCTTAATCACTAAAACGCATCAAAGCAAATATCAATAACAAAACCCAAGAAATCAGATTAAGGTAAGTGAAAAGCGTACCATCTTCAACCGGCGGAGCCTTGTCGTCGGCGACGGCGACTAAGAAAGCGACGGAGAGACTAAGCAGAAACATGGAAATGGAAACCCATTTGCATCTATTGTTGTTCAGAGCCATTAGCTATCCTCTTCTTCTTCTTGCTCACTACCTAATAATGCTTTAATCTCTCTTTTCTCTCTCTGTAAGTGTGAAATGTGAAAGTGTTTTCTGTATGTTCTTTTCGGGCAGCGAGCAAAGACAGGGAAGGGTAGTGTCCTTTTATCCAAGATTCCGCACTACTTGTCTTTTGTTGCCATATTTTTTTTTTAAATTTAATTTCACATTTAATTTCCACTATATTTAAAGCTGTTTACAGATATTTAGACAAAACTCCATGCACGCATAACAAAAAAAAGTAAAGAAAAGGGTAAGAAATGTTTCTTTCTTTCACTCTTATCTTTGCTAAGTTAATTAACATATTTAATTGTTATAAGTGGGAGAGCCACGATGAAATAATTAAACCTATGCTCTCTTTTTTTCAACCTCCTCATTGGATTTGGATATGTCATATGTGTAAGGACGGACTTTACTTTTGATCGTTTGTGGAGTGAATTATTCGTTTGACAAAAAAAATGTCTCTTTCAAATCTTGAGCTTTTCGCTATTTTAGATTGAGGTATAGAGGAAGTAAAAGTAATGAGTTGCGTTTTTTCTTTTTTGAACATCTTTATTAACATTTAGGAAATAACGTTTACATAATCTATAAATAGAAACCTCTATAACATTCGAGGATAAATAAAAACATTAGTTGTTACACTCTGTGAATGTGCAAACTTTGCTAGCTTGTCTGCCGCTTGGTTACTGTTTCTTAGAATAGAAGTATACGTCAGGTAGTGAATCGATCCGTCCAACTGTAGATATCAAATAGCAGAGGATCTAAATTTGCATTCTGGACCTGTGAGTGAAGTAAGCCGTCTAAAGTAGTACAGTCGCCTTCGATAATTATATTTCGAAAACCACGGCACCATAGTGATTGTAGCGCATGCAGAACGGCCAGTCCTTCAGCTTCTAGTGGTGAAAAGCCTTGTTTTAGCTTTGTAGAAGTGCCAGTATAAATGAGCCATATTCATCCCGTATAATCCACCCAACTCCGATAAATGTTGTATTATGGCGATAACTTGCATCAACATTACACTTTACAATACCTCTAGGCGGGGGAGTCCACTAGCTTTTTAAAGTATGAGATATTGTCTGATGGCTCCGTATGGTTGTGGTTTGAGGATTTGCTTCTAACCATTCTGCTATGTTACCCATTGCTCGATGATGGACAATCAAAGGTTCATGATGTACCTTATTGAAGATGAGATCATTGCATGACTTCTAAATCTGCCAGAGTGTCCAAAATATTCTGTGTTGAATATCTATGGATGTATTGGAGTCATAGACATCAAGGAGATGTTCTATGTTTTGTTCCAATGTATTGGTTACGCTTGAAGTTACAGATTATTAGAATCCAGATGTTCGCCAAACTGCATTTGCATATGCGCATTGAAATAGAAGGTGGTTCGTGGTTTCCGTTTCTCGGCAGCATCGCTTGCACATGGGATCAATTGGGATTCCTCGTCGGTAAAGTTCGGCCCCTGTACCAAGAGCAGAGGAAAAAACTCGCCAAACAAAAAGCTTTATTTTTAGTGAGGTTTTTGTCTTCCATAAACGCGCCTTCGGTACTGAACTTCCTGGTGGTGGTAGTTATGGTGGTATCGCTAGGTCTGGATAATGGGTAGATAGCCAATATTCTGATTTGACTGTATTAGAGCCATTTTTTGTGTAATGCCAAATAGGCTTATCTTCCGTCTCATGTTGTGGAATGTATATGCGCTGAGCTGAGTGTACCTCATCAAGACTGAGATATTGTGTTCATTAGGGGTGGGCAAAATATCCGAGATCCAAGATCCGAGATCCGAGATCCGAGATCCGAGATCCGAGATCCGAGATCCGAGATCCGAGATCCGATCCGGGATCCACTCCGATCCGATCCGAAAAATCGGATATCCGAGGTGTCTGGATCCGGATCCGGATATTTTATTTTGAAACTCCGGATATCTGGATTCGATCCGGATCCGTTTTAATGTATAGTTTTTATTTAAAATATATGTATAATATTTATATATATATACTATGTAAAATATCACAAAAATAAATTTTATTTGAAATTTTTGTGTATTTTTAAAATTTTACATAGTAAATATGCTCAAAAATGTTTTAAAAATTAATTTAAAATATTTTTATGATATATATTTTTTTTAAAATTCATTTTTAATAAATTTATATTATTATTTTAAGATTTTAAGTTATTTTCGGCGGATCCGGATCCGGATAATTATTTTTCGGATCCGGATCTAGATTCGGATACCTTAAAAATTCCGGATATCCGATCCGTGTCTACCCCTAGTGTTCATGATAATTATTTTGAAAGAAAAAAAAAAAGCACATTGGGCCGTTAAAAGTCGAAGTTAATTTCACGGGCTTTGGCCTTTTTGAAACAACTGAGACTTAACGGCGTTAGTGTTATTTTTTTTTTGGTGGATCTGCGAGTTTTCAATAAACCACCGGGAGTGAGGAAGAAGAAAACAACAACGACGAAGATGAGTTCATCGACGGCTCTTCGAGATTTGCAGAGAGATCTAGAGAACAAGGCCAATGATCTTGGAAAAATTCAGAAAGGTACGTTCCCCTCAGATTCTTTTCACCTTTCTCGATTTCTTTTTTCTTTTCTGGACGCTAGAAACCCTACTTTACTGTGCTAAATCATTTTGAGTTCGTAATGTTCATTTTTTAAGATATTGCGAAGAATCACCAGCTGAGGAAGAAGTATACAATCCAACTCGGTGAGAACGAGCTCGTCCTTAAGGTATATATAAATATCTATCTCTCACTGTTTTCTTTGGGTTTTGTGTGTACTCAAATGATGAAAATTTCTGATTGTGGAATTGAAAGAGGGATTGTTTCAATTGAACTGCTTGGCATATATACTTGTAGCTTTAATCTTTCTTTTTGTGTGTGTGTCTTGTGTCTACAGGAGTTGGATTTGCTGGAAGAAGATGCAAACGTGTACAAATTGATTGGTCCAGTGCTAGTGAAGCAGGATTTGGCTGAAGCTAATGCTAATGTCCGCAAACGAATTGAGTACATCTCTGCTGAATTGTGAGTTTCTTTCTCTTGCTTGGATTGAAGCAAATGTAGTTGTTGAGCAAGCTATTTTTGACATTGGTTTAGTAGTTGACAATAAAGAACCTCAATTTGAAAATAAAGAACTTTTCTTTCGAGGCTAATTGTGAATGATGTTGATAAGTGATCTAATTAAGGTAAAGATGATGATGATATTAGTAGCTAAAATGGGTATTGAACGAGTACGCTTTGTTAGAATATAGATAAGCACTTGTGTGTGAAAAACATGTTTTCCCTTTTAGCTGTATAACAATTATGAAGATGTTGGTTAAGTCTTTTGAGCTATAGCGTCATGACATAAAATATAATGTTATATCCTTTGCAGGAAACGGCTTGATGCAACTCTTCAAGATATGGAAGAGAAACAAAACAGCAAAAGAGAAGCGGTAAGACATCTCCCTCTCATGCATTACACACTCATTTGAATGCATTGAAGCATGAGTATTGACGCTAGTACATCAATAATAGTCCAAACATTGATTCTCACTTTACTAAGCTCTAAAAAAGATATGACTTTGGTAGATGGGTTTTCGTCGTCAGTTTAAGTATATGCCCTGGAAGAGAATACTTGAACTCTGTTCTCTCTTCTCTTTTGTTGTGTGGCGTTAGCACCATCTGAGAATCTGTTGTTTTGAGAGCAAAAGGACCTATGGACACAAATGAAATTTGTTTCTTAGCTTAAACTGGTGATAATGGTTTTATGGTTTCAATTCTTGAAACCCCTAACTTTTGCAGATAGGGAAGTTACAACAAAGGCTACAATCTATCCAGGCAGGAAAAGCAAAGGCTTGATTAAGCTAGTCAGTTGCAACCACATTTGTCGAAGCCCTTCACTGGTGCTTGGCCTGGTGTCATATTCAGTTAGTTTAGGGTTCTTGTGGTTTCAGTTTTGTGATGATTGATGTCTCTCTTTGCGTCTCTAATCTTTTGTGTTGAGATTTACACTTGATTGTGTAACTTATACAGATATTGTCACCATTTCTCAAGTTATGAATTTGGAGAGTTATTATACAGATGTGTGCCTAATCTGGTGTTTCAATTCGATTATGGTTTCTAACGTTCTGTGCAACACCTTGCAGATTAGTAGGTCTCAAAAGACCAAATTATCTTAAATTTCAAGGTTTAGAAATCAATTAGTGGGAAGCAGCACTCTTTTGCAGTGTAATGTATAAGAAAATTAAGAAACCAAAATATTTCCATGTTTTCTGATTACAATTTCGTAAGAGAGAGCTCAACGAAAAGAGAGAATATTGTTACTAAGGAACCTACTATTACAAATAAAAACTTCAGTAAAAGTATAGTAATTTGGATGCTGAAACTTATCTTACAGTAAAAGTTCAAAACTTTTTATCTTCTCAACGAACTAACCTCTTCTGCAATTGGCACTGTATACTATACATCACTTTCTTCAAACCTTCTCTTCAGTTTGTCTATGTGACTGTGTGTGTCTTTTCTGGAGCAGTCTTCAAAAGTAATCCTTCAGGTTTTTCTTATTGGCAATGGATGAGCTTCAGTGTTGAAAACAAACTTATCCAATGGTATCACCGAGTCATCTCCGAATAGCAAGTATAAGTATTTCAATGTTTCACCAAGGAAAAATGTCTCCATCTTGTCTCTCCTACGAGGAGGCACTTCTGTGACATCATCCACAGATGTGTATCCACCTGATTTCACCTTTGTGTACTTTTCAAATGCTTCAAAGATTTGCCAACCTTGGTCTCGGTATCTGCAATTTAGAAATGTGTTAACTTTTAAGACTAGTATAATCACCAAGAACTCAGATAATCAGGGAAAATTGTATGAATAGCGTTTATACTTCGAATCTTGTGTGATACGATAGAGGACAAAGAGTGATTCAACAGTTTCAGGTCGCAATAGATTATGTCGATCAGCAGGCTTTATGATTATGTCTTTTGCATACATTGAACTCTTATTCCCACCTTCAAGACCATCCTCAGAGTATTCCTGCTTTATTAGAATTCAAGAATTAACAAAACAAAACAAACAAGAAGAACGAGGATGATGCTAAATGCAAGATTATTGTTTTGGAAAAAGGTACACGCAAAACTTACCTCTGTGTGAAAGTAAGCAATTTCTGGAGCAAGGCCAGTTGCAGTTACTTCGTACATCTCAAAGCAAGTTTTCGCTAAATCTTCTGCAAGTTTCAAATTTTCTAGGTCCTCAAATGATAAAAGATTTTCCTTCAGGGCTTTCTCCTTTGTAAGGCCCTTGGTAGCACCAAGAGCAAGAGTACCAGGCAAGAAGCATACCTAGAGGCAAACATAAATCAAAAGTCAGGAACAATAAACGTCATGAAATGTATCAGCAAATGACAACTAAGTAGAGAGGAAACTTACCAGATGATCCATTTTTGGACTGAACTCTCGCTTAGACCCGTAAGGTAACTCCCCTACGAAGACCAGACCTTTTGGAATTGATTTGCGCACAAGCAAATTCCTGACTCCTTTCATTGCCTCAATGTACATATCATACAAATAACTGAAATTACTGTTCAGCTTGGCTCCTTGCTGAAGCCACACCTTAATTAAATACTCATAGTAGCTATCGCCACGAGACCCCAACCTGATATTCTCACCAACAAATTCACCTGTTTGAGGGCTGCACCAGGTAGAAACAACATGTCAGATCAAAGGAAAAAAATATTAGAAGGCATGGTAGTTATAGCTGAAAGAGCACAAACTAATTACCTGATGTAGATTGGAACAAGACCTTCTGTCTTCGGAAGAGTTTTAATATGAGCTAAGACCTTCATGGCCTCTGTACTATACTTTGGATCACCAGAAATAGCACTGAGGTAATTAAATTCAAGCTGTACAGAGGCAACTTCTGCTGTACTACTCGCTCCTCCTGGAGCTGGATGAGCGGTTGAGTCACGCAATATAACATCACAAAAGGGAACTGAAGTAGGGCTGGAATTGAAAGCTGAAATTAACCGGTCAGCCAAATCCTTAGCAACATTTAGATAGACAGCTGGTTTGGGTCCATTATGGGTCATGGTCATCATACCCTGCTCTCCTCCACTCAGATGGTATGCACTTAGAAGCCCACCCAAAACACGTATCGTAGTTTCAAACAAATTAACTTGACCCTTTGACTAATTCTCTCCAAGAGATGAGTCTCAACCCATGATCCTGCTTCAGAGACGATATTATCAAGGCCCATTATCATGGCTGTATCAAGAGCATCCACCACAGTGGCACCCAATCCTCCTAAGCCATCCACTCCTCTCTGACTAATAGGCATAAGCTCGTCATAACCCATGGCGTACTTTCTATAGCCAGACCATGCATAGTCAAAAGCCTCCTTCACACTTTGCTGTCTAGCTGCCCATTTTGGATCAGAATTTGAAATCATAGAGCCATTACTGGAACTACCTCTTAATTGTCCTTCATCAGGTGATAATCGAGGTGGAAGCCTAGGCGGCTTTCTCAAAAGTCTCCCTAGCCTAAGGCCCCCAACAAAAGTGACCTTCCCTTTTTCATTAAGAACAGAAGAATCATTTGGACTCTTACCCATTAGCATTAAACATACTAGTCCAAAGACCAATATTAATAACAAGAACTTCCCCGTGCTACAGCTTGTATAGTTGCGTTTAGTGTTGAGAGTAAGCAAGCCTTGAGAAAGAACCTAGAACCCAAAACAAAGGAGACATTGCAAAAAAGGTCAAAGAAGAGCAACAGAGAGATAACCTAGATCACATTTCATAAGCAAATACAACCAGAAGATTCAAGTAACTAGATTCATAGCATCTTCTGCGTGTCTTCACTGCTTCTACGCATAACTTTTTTATTGCTCACTTTATACTTTATTTCAATAGTCTCATACCAAATAGCCTAACGCTTTTATCTAAAGCTAGATTCTGTATACCAAAACCACAAACGAACCATGGAGTTAGATAAGAAAGAGAATGGCTTTTGGGTCAAACCGTCAAAACTTAAGGGGAAGAAAAAGGAGAAGCCTTTTAGTTAAACCTCTTTGATCCATAAATACAAAGACTTGTCAAGCAAAAGTATAAGAGACTAGAAAGATTGATATATTTCAAGGAAAGTATCTAATCTTAACCTGAAAGTATATCTAAAAACTGAAGCTTCTGCTGCATTTCGAAATCTAGTAATGTATAACTTCGAGTTTGCGAATTACAATCTACGCTAATTTCATTCTATGTTATCACTCCATTGCTTTCTCAAAAATTCGGATTTCCCAGGTCAATTTAGACACAAAGCAATTCATGTAACGCCAAAAGCTGGACCATAAGTAAGAACTAGTGACATCAAATCCATATCAAAGGAAATAAAGGAGCAAAACTTGAACAGAACCCATATCAGCGATCAAAATCTAACCTTTAAAGGAGATCGGTGTCTGAACTTGGCATTGTCGTAATGAACATCTTTCACTGAGTATGGTAGAGATTTCGACATGCTCAGATCCCCCGTTAAATTGAAGATCAGCTTAGGGTTAAGGGTTTGTTATGCCGCCGATCTAAACAGCAGCTCCCGACCGGAGAACAAGATGCGATTTCGTCGGGATCAGATGATATTTTTTCAGTGGTGAAAAACGAAAAAAAGTGTCTCGCGCAGCTAACGCAGAAGTCTCCTCTGAAATCTTACGGCAACTTCTAAAGAAGCATTGACCCAACACAAGCTTCCAATTACGGCAACTTTTATTTTTCTTCGTCAAATTCGTTTGTTATTACGAATTACATGATTTGTTTTCACTTTTCACCCATTTACTAATAATTAAATTTTAAATCTTTTACTTTTAAAAGATTAACAAAAATTTGCAATGTATTCCGGTAAGATTTAACGAACGAATTTATATCTAAATATATCAGTTTGACAAAATTCAAACTATAAAAATTTGATCAATTCATACAAATAGAGGTGACTATACATTTTAAACTAATGACATGTCATTCATGTCATCTGTTCACTATAACGTGGATGACACAATATCGACATATGAATTTTTTGTTTTTTTAACAAAATCTTGAAATAAAAATTAGGGATATACATCATTCCTGCTCCGTCTTGTCTTTTCTCGTATTGTCTCATTCTCAACTTCGAATTCATGTTTTAGATAAAAATGCATTTCTATATTTTACACACTTTCAATTTCCGTTTGGAACCGAAAATTTCCAAAATCCTCTTTGAATACTTGAGAGACAAATTAATAATACTTATATATATATATATACTATAATGATAGGAAATTAGACATATATAATATATAATATTACATACAAAATTGATGTAAAGTTTTCTAACTTTTTTAAAATATAAAAAAAAATTATTATATTTCATATCATTTAAAATTCGTATTTTTTCTTTTATAAATTGAAAGCTTTTAAGCTTTAGTAAGTTATCAATTAAAATAAAATTTTAAGCTTTCAATTTATATAATACAACTAGAATTTTAAATGATATATCAAGACATACAAACAATTATAATGGTAGAAAATTTATCAGCTTTTCTAAGTTTCAAATTAAAATAAAGTTATAATCTTTCAATTTATATAAGATAAACTATAATTTTAAATGGTAAAAAATATAATAACAAATCCGTATATCTTAGAAAAGTTAGAAATTTTTTTTGGATTAACTTTTTATGTAATATTCTATATGTCCAAATTCCTATTTTTAGATTTCGAAATTTTTCGATTCCATACAGGAATTAAAAACGTGTGTAATAGGAAAATACATTTCTATCTAAAACATGAATTCGAGACTGAGAATGAGATAAGACGAGAAGGGACAAGACGGAGTGGGAATGATATCTATCCCTAATTTTTATTTGTAAAAAAAAAAATTATGTGTCGATGACGTGTTATCCATTTCATAGTAAAATAGATGATGTGGATGACATGTCATCACTTTAAAATGTATAGTCACCCCTATTTGTATGAATTAATCAAATTTTTATAGTTGGTATATGAATTTTGTCAAACTTATATTTTTAGGTATAAATTCGCTCATTACTATAGTTCATGTATGATTTCGACTTAATGAATATATTTAGATATGAATTGGCCTACTTCTCATTCCTTACCTCTTCCATCTTTACTGAAATGGTAACTAATTACCAATAATTTATGGTTATGATTTAAAAGCGGTCTACTTTGAAAAATTGTTAATACATTATGTTATAGGTTTACATAAATTACTTTAGGCTTATGTAGGGTGCATAACCTCATTTTTAAAACCTAAGGGTTAACTCGTAGTAATAGCAAAATATTGGGGCTAAACTAATAACAACTTTTTTACAAAACTTTTTTAATTACTCACGCGTCCGCCTTTTTCTACTCATCCCACTATAGAGAAATGAGAAGACTGACATATCCTTTGAGTTCGTTGAGGAATATCGTCGAACACTTTCACTGCAACTCCTTCCTCAAGCCAATCTCTTCTCTTTCAATCTCTCCGAATCGCAAATCCGAATCACGAGAACCGTCGTCGACTCAAGACCTGTATTCACTACTCAAGCAAGATCCAGTCGATATCTGTCTCTCCCTTTGGGTCAAATCATTCTCTTCTCCTCCTTCAACTACATTTTCGAACTTAACTGGTTTCCTTTCCAAATTCGATCTATGGATCTTAGCTTATCAACGCACTTGTGCTCACGTAACTGGAACTTTCCCACCTCGCAATGCCATTCATGCCAACGCCCTCCGCTCGCTTCTCTCCCTCCAAAACGCCGTCACGCGCTCCGGTGGCAAATTCAAATGGAACGACAAGATGAATCAACACGTTAGGAGTCCAAATGATAAAATTTCGGTGAATAGTAAAGAGGGTATGTCAAAAGGGAAGCTAAGAAGGATACTTGAGTCGGAAGAACCGATTTTTCAAGATCGAGTGGTTCATGAGGTTCTATTGATGATTCTAGAGCCTTTCTTTGAAGCTAGGTTTTCGAGTAAAAGCCATGGATTTAGACCAGGTAGAAATCCACATACTGTGATTAGAACTATCAGAAGCAATTTCGCTGGCTACTTGTGGTTTATGAAGGGTGATGTTAGTGAACTGTTGGATCATTTGGATGTTGATGTAGTGATGAATTGTCTTCAAAAAGTTGTCAAGGATAGAAAAGTTCTCAGCTTGATCGAATCTTCTTTGATATTGTCTGATAAGAGAGTGTTAAAGCGTGTTGTTGTCGAGAAAAATGGAAATGAAGATGGATTGGGAGCTAAGAGGAGGATCGAACGTGAGAAAAGAAACAAGACGAAAAAGAAGATGTTGAGTGAGGATGAGCCGAAGCCGGATCCTTATTGGTTGAGGACTTTCTATAGTTTTGCTCCTAAGGAAGCTGCAAAGGTGCCTTCTTATGGCTATTGTGGTATATTGAGTCCTTTGCTTGCTAATGTATGTCTTAATGAGTTGGATCGCTTTATGGAAGGGAAGATAGTTGAGTATTTTAGACCTTGTAAAGACGATTCAATATGGAAGGAGTCTATTGAAGATGGTTGCCATAATCCAGCCTGGCCGGAGTTTGTTCCTTCAAGCGGGAAGGAGAAAACTAGGAAAATGGATTACATTAGGCATGGAGGCCATTTTCTGATTGGGATCAGAGGGCCTAGAGAGGATGCAGTAAAGATCCGCAAGGAAATAATTGAGTTTTGCGATAGAGTTTTCAGTTTGAGATTGGATAATTCAAAGTTAGAGATTGAACATATAAGCAGGGGTATTCAGTTTCTTGACCACATTATTTGCCGAAGAGTTATTTACCCTACCCTCCGTTACACAGGAAGCGGAGGCAGCATTGTGAGCAAAAAGGGTGTGGGAACGTTGCTTTCTGTGTCAGCTAGTTTAGAACAATGTATCCGCCAATTTAGACGGCTTGCTTTCGTTAAAGGTGACAAAGATCCTGAGCCTTTACCTTGTAACCCAATGCTTTATTCGAGCCAGTCTCATAGTAATTCTCAGATGAATAAGTTTCTTGAAACAATGGCTGATTGGTACAAATATGCAGACAATCGCAAGAAGGCTGTTGGATTCTGTGCTTATGTAATTAGAAGCTCCTTAGCTAAACTATACGCCGCTAGGTATAGACTTAAATCTCGTGCCAAAGTGTACAGTATAGCCTCACGAGATCTTAGTCATCCATTAAGCGAGAGTAGCAATAATTCTGCACCTGAGTACTCTGATCTTCTGAGAATGGGACTTGTCGATGCTATAGAAGGAATTCAATTCTCTCGCATGTCTTTGATTCCGTCCTGTGATTATACTCCATTCCCCAGGAATTGGATCCCAAAGCATGAGCAAGTTTTGCAGGAGTACATCAAGCTACAAGACCCTAAGTTCTTCTGTGAGTTGCATAGATCAATAAAACGTGAGGGTCTGAGCTTGCCTCAGGATGAGATCTCAGAGGTTGTGTGGGATTTCAAGACTCTTGGTGCTTGGAGATCAAAGGATGGGAGTAAAAGAGAAGCAGATGATGGGTTGGAGAAATTAGGCTCACCACCATGAATCTTTACCATTTCTTCTTTTAAAGATTTGGTGGTTTTGGTACAAGGATCTTTGATTACACCGGATATAGACTGAGAGCTTTGGCGGGCAGTGTCTTCGTGATTCTATTTTGTTCCTCGTCGCAAGAGGCCCTTGTTTTGGATTCTGGCTTCCTTACCCGGCAAAACAGTGAACTTGGTAATCTAACTCTGTCTCTCATTTTATAGATTCCCTGGTGTTAGTATTTATTTACTATTTACTTAAGTTGGTAATGTGCAAAAACTTAGGAAAATGTGCTTATGTGATGTCTTTTTTGGCTAAGTTGATAGATTTCCTTTAGCAGATTTCTAAGTTTTTTCTTTAGCTGGAATTCTGATGCTGTAAGCTGTTTGAAACCTTTTCCTAGATACATATATGCCAAATTTCCATAATTTCCAGATCTGAACCTAAATTTTGTTTGTTTTATATGTAATCTTTGCATCTCAAATAGTTCTTATCTCAGATATATAGTCAATGGTCTCTGTTGTTTGTTTGATCCATCTGATAGCTCTAGTCGTTTTCTTTCTTTCTTTTTTGCCATGTATTGCCTCATTTATATGAAATATTGAATTGACTTATTGATAGAGAACATGACATATATCTTCCGCCACATTTACCCAATAATAGATTACTATATGCTCATTGGAAACTCACTATTATACTTCCAGGCATGAATTTCGGAACTTGTTCGATTACTGTTATGATCCCATAAACAATTCTCCATAAGAAAGGCTCGTCTGTGTGATATTATATAACGGTCTTCTATTGATATGGAACAACTTCTGTTCTTTATTGGTTGCTTACATCAAGGAATTTTGGTTGCTCCTCTTTTCTTCTGATTTATTAATCCTTGCACTGAAATGCTGAAACTTTAAATGTTCGTGACAGGCCGGTGGTATTAGCAAAGGTGATCTTCTCAGGATCTTTCTCTTTGATGAAGATATCATTCACTGGAACCCAAATCATAAGCTCCTTGCTTTTAACTCCAGTAAGCCTCCTCAAACGACGGTCCTCAACAAATGCGGTTATCTCCGTGCCATATACCACTTTGCGACCTATATCACGGAATGTATGCTCAATCTTGCTTCTCATCCTCATCCACACAAACCCTTTTGTTTTGTTGTAACCAACTTCTGTCATATCCTTCAATGGCAACAATCCTGTGGGGAGATTGATGAGAGCAAGAAGCTCCTTGGCTTTATCTAGACAAAGAGATGGCTCACTGTAGCTCTCTATATCATCACTCTCATCTATTATCATCTCTCTTAACGCCATTAATAGATATATATCACTTTGTTCTATTGTTGAATGCTTCTGTTTTGTTCGCTATATAGTAAGGTTTCTATGGGTCTTATGATGTGTTTTGGGTAACATAAAATGTAACATGATATTCGTGCGATGAGCATTTTCAGGCCTCATTTTTGGCTACATCATTACCCTGTGATTAATTAATATCGAATGGAGTTTTGTGATGCGTTTTTTTGTTACCGTCTTCAATATTATCTTGTTTGAGAAGATAAGTGATGGATGATTATACATCTTTTTGTTTTGTTACTAAGCAAGATCATAGAGTCAATGGGCTCAATTATCTAAGCCCAGTTTAATACAGATGACCGATTAATGGGCTTTTTAAGGCTTCGAGACTGTTTCTGATCGATGGGTTAATTATCAATTACGTCACACTGATGCTGATGGTGTGATTAACTGCTGACGCAGGTTACCAGAACCGAACGGTCGAATCCAGCCAGTTTTGCATGCATGGCTACTTTGGAATTATATACAATAGTGAAACACTCGGTTATGATTATGGTTTATATGCATGTCTACTTTGGAATTTTCTTGTTGTTTTTAAGCTCTCTAGTGAATTATTTAATTCATAAAATTCGTATAAACTTTAGAATCTATTCTATAATGATTATATATATATATATATATGTAGACATGACTCTCCCGCTCCGCAAAAGATACTTATTCCGGGATATATTTTCCGGCCAAATAAAACATATTCCATATTAGAACAAAATTGAGGGAATATATATAAGATGCCTCCCAAAAATCCGACAGAAAATCTAGTGTTTCCTTCTCGAATCTAAAAACTTCCAACGGAAAATATAAAAGACAAGGCACACAACAAAAACGAACATGCATATCCATTTGCATACGAATGTACACGTATCCCATTCATGTGCCCATAAAGATTATATGTATCGAATCGACGTGTAGTGATATTGTAGGTTGCATGAAAATCACGTGAAATTTATAAAATGGGACAGTGTGTCCCA
>CM051363.1:11396223-11421223 GCA_028015245.1 Cardamine occulta | reverse complement strand
TGACTCAGCTTCTGCAAGTAGCATGAACAAATGCTGTTTTTACAATTTCGATTCAAGTTTTTGGACCATTTCTCGATTTTTAGATTCATATTCGTAAACCTAACGTATTCATCAACGATCAAAACATTGATGTTCATATCTTAAATCAAAATCTAATTTCATCTCATAACATGCACTTGAAATATTATGACTTCCATAATGTTAACTACCGCATCTTGTGACTACTCTTGCATTCGTTTGTTTTTCAATGTAACCTAGAGATTATATATCAAGATTCGATTTTTTCAAAAAGTGATATAATTGCTCGTAATTAACAGAGAAACATACCATGATCTCGATTGTTTCAAATGAAATTTATGCGTTTACAAATTGCATTTTATACATAAATACATTTGGGATGTAAACATTTTTAAGATTTAACACATTAAGTTTTTTTCTTGCAAAGTTTAACCAAAAACGTTCATGCTAAGCGTTTAGGTTTACAATTAACAAAACAAAAATTAATATGGTTAAAATTGTATATTTATTTAAAAGAATTCTAACTAATACAATTAACTTATATATTTGTAATATATAACAAATAATCGTCGTTAACTATATACTTTAAAGTAACGAATTGTGATTGACATAATCAGGACAATACTTCAATGTATGGAAAACTAGATCGTAACTGTGACCTGATCCTGACATTTCCTCCGTTCTATGTCAAGTCACTAGCTCAGATTCTTTATTTTTTTATATAATTTAGTAGCTCATATTATTTGTAGAATGAGATTCAGATCATATTTCATCGGCAACAAAAAACAAAAGATTCATATTTCATAGAATAATTAAAAGTTTTTTGAAAAATGAAGTAGCAGTAGTCAAAATTTCGTGCGGCATATGGGGCGTAGTTTGATTAAGCTTTTGAATGAACTCATGGGCCACGTGATAGTATATGGGATTGGGTTGGGTCGCATATGATACGACCAATGATCTTACAAATTTTATATGTAATTCTAATTTCTTAAAAATGAGATCCTTTGAAATGGAGTTCTATATGTTTATCTTCTAGAGGGATGGGCGTAGATCGGCTAGATTGTAGTTTTAGTTTATATATTGCATTATCGGTCAAATATTCAAACCATTTTTTCACGTAAATTAAAACCATTCTCTATATTGTAAAATTTAATAAATGAAACTTATAGTCTAACGACTCTAATCAACGTTGAGAAAACTTACCAACCCGTATCGAAGAAACTCAATCAAATAAATGTTCAGTATATATGTACATATGTAAATGAGTAAAGGTTAATGGAAAATTATCTATGATTCTCCATTCTCAATATATGACTCATTATAATTCATGATTTGTCTCAATGTGGTACTCGAAATCTTATATTCTACTATGGATAGGGACGAATAGATAGATAGAACTCACAAGTGTAGATACATGCATGGACACAGACTAAAACATAGATTTCAGTACACCCATATCTAATGCAAAGTGCAGATCAGAGTTTTTTTCTTAAAAAAAAAATCTTAAAACAACAGAAACAAAAAATGAAATTAAAATTCCTAAAAGGTGTATTAAGTCTAAAAATATATCACAAACTTCTGTTTTGGAAAAAGTTCAAACATTTTCATCACTGTTAAATATCCTTCATAAACAAAAAAAAATGTGTGGTCTACTACTTGGATGTTTACGATTTTGGTGATAATTTTAAAAAAAAAACGTATTTGGAGAGTTTATTGATCAAATACGGCCGGTAAAATGCATTATCTTTTTAGAGACAACTCAGACAAGCATATACATATATATATATATATCGTTTTAAACTATGTATATATATACTTTAAATATGATTTAAAGTAGAGAGACAAGCATGCATTATCCTTTTAGAGACAAGCATATATACAATATGTATACTAAATCTTATTGGGAAAAAAATGAGAAGTTGAATAGTGTTACGTGGATGTGTAGGCGCATAGCAATAGAAAAGGGAACGGAATCTTTGGTGAGTTTAGTTTTTGGAAATGGGGAGAGAGACAAAAATCTCTGTCAAGAAACAATTCTGTCCAAACCTAACCCAAATAAAGGAGAGGATTCATCGAAAGCCACGTCATCCTATATGACTACTTGCACCGGCCCTAGCTCTCCACGTAATTACGTCTCATTTTCTCATTTTTTTTTTCTTTCTTTCTTTCGATACTGATAAGTTAGAGATTTCTTTTATTGAAGAAACTATTTATGTGTCGGAGTATTTCACTCAACATATAAAAAAAATTATGCATCCTTTATAAGGTAACACGATAAGCCCTAGTTATAAACGTGTTTTAGAACAATGATGTACTTAAAAGGTATAAGATACATTCAAATATATAGTTAGTAATATTAAAAATTACTGTAGACACCAAATGCAAGGCAAGGATAGAAACAAACATTATATATATATTATCATAATTTTATTGGTTTTATAATTAGAAAGTTCTGAATCTTTCAATTAAAAAAAAAAATGTGTTGAATCTTTGACACATATTCTCTTATATATTTGTATACCGGTTAGATTACAAGTTTACAACAATTAGAAGTATTGCAAGAAGTTTTTGAGTTATTTTAAAATCGAAATGTTCTCTTATATATTGTTCTGCCAATAATCAAGAATTATTTCTGATTGATTTTAGGATTGGTTTGCCGGAAACTGATTTCTAAATATATACTTTAATCTGTTCGTGACATTATTATTAGAGAGGAACATAAACATGTGGTAAGAACATTAAGATTTGATTATATAATTATAGGCATTTTTTTGTTAATCATATACTTTTCGTGCATGAATTGCTTTTAGCTGAAAGCCTGACCGGTCACATTTCCCACGTCTTCTACCTTCTTGTGCAAGTTGGGCGAGTCTTCCAGTTTGACTCATCATCAGTTCTACGAACCACTTTTTCTTATTATTAAAATGCACATATTTATACGTGGCCCACACAAATTTAAATAACGGTCCATCGAATTGTCTATTTTCAGAAGGTAATATAAGATTAAAGTTTTATATATTCATGCACATGCTTCCATCAGTCCTCTCTGCATTTCAACATTATCACTTCCTTTTTCGCATTCATAGCTTTTCAGATATGCGAATATATTGGTTGCGTATGTAAGTAGCCATTATGAGATTAAGATTCTTTATAGTTGGAGAGACATGCATGTATCTGATAATATGTTTCCGTGATTCATTCTAAACTAGACATAATGCATTCTTGATGTTTAATTTATGACTTAAAAAGTTATAATTTTCTCAAGAGTCCAATGCTCAAGTTTTCAAAGATACGTTAACATCAAATTGAGATTTATACTGACCGATTCATTAGCACATGTATTATAATTTAAATAAGTTGAAAAAGTTGAAAAAGTTACAGTTCTAGAAGAGTCTAAAGCATTATGTATATATGGGTTATTTCTGGCCACACCTCCTTGAAACCAAAATGTAGTCCTGAAAAATCTTTTTTTTTCTAAGGGATTAAAGAACATGGTGTTCTCAACTCTCAATCAATGGGACTATTTTATCTAATTAAATTTATTTATTTTAATGCATTAATGATTGATGAATTAGGTTTTTGACCATTACATAGTAGGTCTTAATCAATTTTCTATCTTTTTTGACAAAAAAATGATTGAGAGCTAATATCTAATGGTCAAAACCGTGCAAAGATTGTCACTTTGTCAGTGGTCTGTCATCTGTGTTCTTTTCCTTCACATTTCAATCGACAAATGGCAAGTTCTAAAGGTACGGGACGCTTAAAGAGTAAGGACCATCAGACGCACAAATGTTTGTGTTCTTGACGTTCCAACCTTTTTTAAATAAACGATTTATATAAAAAAAAAACAGATATCTGTTTAGAGCATCTCCAACCATTAAAACCTCATGAGGGGATTTTTGCATTTTTTAATAATGAATTTAAAAAATTTTGTTAAGAACCGGTTCTAAAAACTCTTAAATAAAAACCGATTCTTAAGGGAGAGGGGTTCTTAACGCGCATTTACAAATACAGTTTATAATTTTTTAATGTTAAGAACCCCTCTCTCCTATCATTGGAGGTGCTCTTAGTAGTTAGTACGTTATTTTACAAGATATTGTATCAACGATAAAATAAATTTTAGTTTAATTTAAATTTTAATATTGTTCTTCAAGCAAAACGTGTGGTGGCCTAATGGTAGCGCAAGAAAATTGGTTTTTTTTGTGTGGTGGTCGGATTCAATCTACATTTGGATCGAATATGCATTTTTAAATGTGAATGAATTAAAAGTTAGTTCCGGGTATCGTATGAGATTATGAGTCAAAAATCTGAAATTCTTGCGATTTATCAAAAATTTATATATATTGTTCTTCAAGTTGGTGGATTTGAATCCCTCCACCCTCAACTTAGACATTGCCTGATCAAAATGTAGAACAAGTGTCTTATAAAAATGTTAGCAATATTTTCGGTTGTGTGTATTTGTGGAATAGAAAATGTGGACGACCAAATGTGTTTGTAAGAATGTCTGACGAACAACATAATAGTTTGTCTTAATGTACATGTAAAGCATAGTAGAACGACCATTACCCACACATGAAACTACAAACAGACGAGTTAGCGGTCTGAAATGGCAAAAGTGTTTGCAAATGCAACTTCATCTACAATCCGAACACCTCTCCTAGAAAGAGGCACACCGAATCCAATGGACGAACAAACATGTGTTTAGATTTGTAATTACGTCATTGGTCGAATAATTTGGGACCTATCAGTGGATTATAAAATTAATTGCATAGATGGGATAATTTTTGTTACACACAATAGTAGTTTTCTTTTCATGTATGCAACTTTTGAGTCTTATACGCATTTGAAGAGATTTGATTAAGACAAGATGAGAAAGACAATCACAAAGAACGAATGAGAATAATAAGTCGACGTCAATTACACTTTATCATATGCCACTAACTTGTAACAATATATGGAATAACAATATATGTTTGAGGAAAAAACTTTAAAGATCAGATTAATCATATGCTGCGACTCGCTCGATGGTCATTGTAACATTATTTTTTAATTATAAATTATTTCATTACTTAATTAATTAGTTCAACATTGAAAATATTAAATTTATTTGATTAAATGGATGAAAAAAGTGAAACTGTGTAGTTATTTCACTCATGTACCAATGATTGACGGGGGAAAATCAGTTGCACCGTTTGGTTATTTATAATTTTATGGTTTTAGAAATTTGATCATATCTAAAGAGTAAAAAGTAGATTAAAACATTTTCTCTACTCCAAATTCTGTTTAAAATTAAAATTATCTTCAACTTTATTAAATCTTTATGCTCCAAAATGGAGTTTTTTTAATGGAGTTATAAACTTTATTACTCTGAAACTATCTTCAAGTATACTTTTTGTCGGAAATCTTAGTCAAAAATGGCCATGTTTTCTTGTAATATTAATTGGAAATACTTTTCATCCTTCCATTTTAGAATTAAGCAACTTTTATTCTCAAAATAGTACTATTTTTTGATATTTTCATTTTATTTTAAAATGTTATAAACAGTAATTTTAGTTATCTAGTTAATTTAATTATATAAGCAAATTTTAAGAAATTTATCTTTAAATTAAAACTACTAGTTATATAGGTAGTTAAAAATTTTAAGTGCAATAAGCTCATATATTTTATAGAAAATAATAACATTAAACGAACATTAAATTAAAAATATATAAAGAATATCAAATTTGACAATAAATTTCATATAAGAACTACTATTACAATAATTTAATATCAAATTTTACCAAGATCGTTAAACTATTCAACCTATGTAATTTTTCTTCTTGTTTCAACCAACCCGTTAATTTAGGGACCTCGAATAGTTATTGTCACTTATTGTTTGCAAATATATGCATGTTGGCACGTTTATATATATAGTAACTATTTGTAACCATCACGTGCCTGGTCGGCTGATTTTCCATTTTCAGTTCAAATGATTGAGAACATGGTTAACATCAAATAAAAGGATCATCTAATTTTGGTAGTTGAGTCTGTTTGATAGTATGTATTATTGTAATGCAGTTATGTTGAGATCTTATTCTTCTTTTTTGACATCATCTGCGAATTAAATTCTTGTTTGAAAATTATTGCAAGTACGATCAAAACTATATCAGAAAATAGGAAGAATATGGAGCATACCTTAAGCTTACAGATGTTAAAAAATATGAAAATAGGAAGATCTCAAATAGGAACAAGAGAATATATTTATTTAATTATTTTAAAATATTGACCAAAAGTTTATTTGAATCATATTAAACCCTTTGAAAAAAAAGAAACACCATACTTTTGAAACATTTTTGGAGGAGCCAATAATTAGATACTAAAAAAAGCTTACACGTGAAAAAAACGAAGCAATATGGATGTTATTCAAACGTGGAATATAGCAAAACAAAACAAAAAAAAAACAAATATATTTTTTTAAATGACTAGGAAGTCTTAAAATTAGAACATCCAATCCAACTATCGTCAAGTATAGCTAGAAGTTCATGCTCTCCTTGGTTTGAACTTGTGTCCTCCTAAGCTTCGGCTTCCAATGTCGAGTGTAATAGTACTAGTGTCCGTGGGTGAACGACTGATGTTCACATACATATTTTTATTTTTCGTTTTCTATGTACCACATGATCCATAAAACAATACTTAACTATTATTGGTTTTACTATGTGCTGAATAGACATCCACTATTAACGATACTGACGTAAAACCGTGAAAATCTATAGTTGAAAATCGAAATACGTACTTTAGCTAGTGATGCAACGCAAGCAATGTTGTAACATTTATTGCCACGAAACAAATCACATCGCCAAACTATTCAAACGCCGGCGACGTATTGGACAATATCTAAATATAATATACTCACTGTGACCAAAATGAGAATTGATGATTGTTTCTCCATTTCATCATTGAAAATTCAGAGAGATCTGAAGTCAAAAGCAAACTAGATTGAACGACAACGATTTTTTAGAAAACATGTAAATCAAATCTAAAGGAAAAAAGAAAAAAGAAAAAAAGCAACTAAGAGATCTGTGTATATCAACTCCTCAAGATAATCATATATCGATCTGATTTGCTACATCTAATAAGACATGAAAGGTTTGATTAGAGGTCACAATCATCGTATGATATGTGATTATGGTTCAATTATTCAGCCGACTTTAATTGTTTTCTCTTTTTGTCATCACAGCCAACTTAATTTAATTTGTACTACTATTCCTCTTCCGAAACAAAGAAGTTGCCTTTATCTGTTGTTTCATTATTTTTATATTAAGACAAATAACATGAATAAATACCCTCATAAATATTCTTAAATGCCACCAAATGATTTGCTACATCACCTTTGCGGATGCGGTAAAGAAAAGTTCAAATTTATATGAAATCAAACAAATCAATATGGATGTTATTCAAACAATGAATATAGCAAAACAAATCTTATGAGTAGACCAATGATTTTGCTAATTGCAATATCAAAATCATACTAGTATTATTTATTTATTTATACATATATGCATTCATTCCTGAATTATTTTTAGAGGAATGAGACTCTATTTTTATGCCATTAATAAAAAATTAAAAAAGGAGGAGATTGATAAGAAATTAATTATGTCCTAATGATTGTAAAAGATGGGTGCACCAATTATATGCGATGATGCTACGAGAACGTCAACGTGGAATTGAACAGAGTGAGAGGATAAGGATGTTTTTATTTATGTATTATTTAATTTTATGTTTTATGACAAAGATAAATAAACGTGTAAAAAAGCTGGCCTTGGGCCTCTGATGGGTAGGCTTTATTCTTCAACATCACCATCCTTACTCTTATGACTTCCCTGCGCGTAGGGGATATTTATCTTTTTTTACACCTTCCCAAAACCATGAAACTTTTTTTTTTTTTTAACTCATTAGTTTACCATGCAACTTTTTAAAATTGTGAGATTTTCTTGATGGGTGTCGACGAGAGATCCAATCATTTTCATCTATAGATCTCTACTATTAGTTTTATTTTATTTTATTTTATTATAGACGTTTTAAATGGTAACATAATTTTGAAAATTTAAAGAACAATTGGGGTTTCCATTTTGACAACAATTTTTTTTTTAAGGCTTTTGTTTATAATTCTTCTAATTACGTTAAAAATTAAAATTAAAATTAAAAAATTAAAAAATCACAAGTTGAAGAGACATAGGTTTCACTTATATAGCTTTTGCAATCTTTATCCAAAGAAAAAATATCTTAGCTTTTGACCCACAAATATAATCTGACTTTAATAGGGTCACTGTGATCCTATCAAAAGCCAAAATCTATGATAAATTATTACGGAGTATGAAATATACCGGTTTTTACATACATGTGCATAGGGGCCGGGTGTGATAAATTATTACGGAGTATCAAATATACCTTTAGCTTTTTAAATCCTCAAGTTATACTTTAAAAATTGAAAGAAGACTAATAATTGTGTCCACGCTTTTTACCAACCGAACAAATCTAACTGAACCAAACCAAATTTTGAAAATGTTTTATCCTAATTACATTTGCATATTATATGAGAAACCGTGGTGGAAATTTTTTTAATTTTTTAATTTATTGTAAATAGGTAATTGGAATTTTCTGAACCATAACTCGGAATATTACCAAATTTTGTAGGCATCATGTGAATACTACAATAGTTAAATATGAACGGATCAAAATTAAAACCTACGAATCATACGAGTTTATGACCATAACTCCTACTAATTATATAGCTATATTTATTTTTGGAAGCAATGAAGATAAATGTATGTAACATTATAGCTATATTCGTTTAAAAATATATTTCAGAGTTCCCTCTGGCAGTCTGATTTAAACCTATAATTTGCAATGTGTATAATTTAAGAATTTAAATTCATCTCTTAAACGGTAAAAAAAATCATTCCTAAAATATCCACATGCTCTTAGATACTATTTTGAACAGAGAAAATAAATAGAGTAAACTAAAGTTAATTACTGTAAGTCGGATAGAAGCCTTGGCCTCCAAGACTTGGCCACCGAAAATATGTCGACTTTCCCGTTGGGTTACTACCTTTCAACTCTATTGTATTAATATATCAGTCTGCTAAGTGTTACTATTTTATTAACATATCAATAATATTGTTGCCTGTAAATTAATTATAAAAATTGACAATGTACGAACGAAGATTGGCCAGATGCAATTGTTTTTTCTATTGTGTGAATGTCACACACCGACTAATCTACAACCCTGTTCAAGTTAAACTATTTTATAAAAGGACGTCAAGGAAAAAAAAAATAACTACTTATAGAAGACTTTGCTTTTGGGTTTTCTCTTCAAACATTATCTAGTTAAATTATATTTTTGTTGTAAATGCTTTTGGTCACATACGTTCGTTACTACTATTTATTTTCTGTTTTTGGCAAATACTTTTCTTTTAAAGGAATGAAACTGGAAACAAAGCAAATAATCTGAAGAAAACTAAATACTGTTCGCTCTAAGAATGAATATACATATAGTAAAAAGGTATTTTCATCATCAAATAATTTTTTTCTTACAAAAAGCATTAACTTTATATTACATATTATAATCGTTAAATTGTCGAAATATTTTGAGTCAATGATTAATTAAGAAAAATCTACGACCCGTGATTCTTTTCTTCTTTTGTCAACAACCGATACGCGTGAATACGTGATTAGTCAAAGTAAAATGCAAAAAGAAAATAAAAAGGGATAAGAAGTAAAAATAAAACCAGGACCATACCAATACCATTTTTTCACAATACCAACTTCCATTTCATAAACCCAAATAAGAAAATAAAACAAAAACTCCACGCTGTATTTCCATGTGTGCGAAATACAAGAATAGACTCGACATGCAGAATAAAATAATAAATAAATTACTATAGAAATCATATAAATATGCCGGAATTATATATATTAAAAAAATCATAATAGTAACATTTTTCCCGTCCTCCCCCACAAACCACTTCCTATAAATGCCAATGCAAAATAGCTTCCTCGATAGTTCCTAAATCACAACAACAACAACTTCTTCTTCTTCTTCAACCTTTGCTTCAATCTTCAACAACTTTTTTTTTTATAAAGATTTTGCAATCTAAGTGTAAAAACAAAAAAAGACCAAACATGGTGGTTTTGTCACAACCAGCCACTTTAGATAACCACATATCCGTAATCCCAACATACAAACCGGTTCCGGTTCTCACTTCCCATACAATCCCAGTCATAGACTTAACCGACCCGGAAGCCAAAACCCGAATTGTGAAAGCATGTGAGGAGTTCGGATTCTTCAAGGTCGTAAACCATGGTGTTCAATCCGAACTCATGTCCCGGTTAGAGCAGGAGGCTGTCGACTTCTTCTCCTTGCCTCAGTCTCTGAAAAACCAAGCCGGTCCACCTGAACCGTACGGTTATGGTAATAAAAGAATTGGACCAAACGGTGACGTTGGTTGGATTGAGTATATCCTCCTCAATGCTAATCCTCAACTCTCATCTCCCAAAACCTCTGCCGTTTTCCGACAAAGCCCTCAAATCTTCCGGTAAGATTATCTCACAGAAACATTACATTTCTTCATTCTATCAAAGAAAATATAATTTTCAAAGTAGAAACAGAGCACTCTGTTTTTTTCTTTTTTTCTAGCTAAAACTACTCTGTTTTTGTCTGTTGAAAAATTTGACCGTTGTGAGTGAAAAACTTAAACAGAGAGGCAGTGGAGGAATACATGAAGGAGTTGAGAGAAGTGTCGTGCAAGGTATTGGAGATGGTGGCGGAAGGACTAGGGATTGAGGCAAGAGACACACTGAGTAAGATGGTGAGAGATGAGAAGAGTGACTCGTGCCTAAGACTAAACCATTATCCGACGGCGGAGGAAGAGGCGGAGAAGATGGTGAAAGTAGGGTTTGGGGAACACACAGACCCACAGATAATCTCAGTGCTAAGATCCAATAACACGACGGGTCTTCAAATCTGTGTGAAAGATGGAAGTTGGGTCCCTGTCCCTCCTGATCACTCTTCTTTCTTCATTAATGTTGGAGATGCTCTTCAGGTCCCTTTTCCTCTCTTTCTTTTTTAAAAACTAAATATAAATTTATTATATTGAGTATATATATAAGTTTATGTAGTTAAAGATTTGATGGTTTGTGTTATAGACATCATTCCTTGCAGTTTAATTTGGGAGCAAGGTGAACTCTTCCCATTGTTAACATTCCTGGGGAAAACTCTCTTTTTTTTTATCTTAAGATAAAGTCTTTTTTTATTATGTGTTTTTTTGGGCTAAATTGAGATATGATTGGGATAGGTATGGAGGGGTCGACAAAAATTCTCACATGAAATTTCTTCTCTCTCTTTTTTGTTTAGAAAATAAAAAAAAATAAAGGTAAAGGATATGTGTGTACGTCTAGAAAATCTATGTAGACACTGAACCTCACGTGACTATTACTATTACACGATGGACAATTTATGTAGTAAATTCTTTTATAAGTGACATTTCATAAGGATACAAAACTATATATTTATTCATTTATCCTAATTTTGACTCCTTCAAATGCATGTATTTATACAAAGTTATATATTTATTCACATATGATGCATGTATTAACATAACTTGGTTGATTGCAGGTTATGACTAACGGGAGGTTCAAGAGTGTTAAACATAGGGTTTTAGCTGATACAAGGAGATCAAGAATTTCAATGATATATTTCGGAGGACCACCTTTAAGCGAGAAGATCGCGCCATTACCAAGCCTTGTCCCTAAGCAAGAGGATTGGCTTTACAAAGAATTCACATGGTCTCAATACAAATCTTCTGCTTACAAGTCTAAGCTCGGTGATTATAGACTTGGTTTCTTTGAGAAACAACCTCTTCTCACTCATAAATCTCTTGTATAAGAGTAGTCATGATAATCCGTATCGTCCTTTGTATGATAATAAGTCATAATTACAAAAGAAGCAAATGGATAGTGTTTTGGATTAGCTTATCTTTTTTTTTTGTATGTTTTTTTTTTCAGTAGGTACAAAAGCATTAGGCTTTGCTTAGAGTTTGACCCAACCAAACCTACCTTTTGTATCATCTCGTCTTTTTCTTTTTGCCATATTTTGTTTGCATTTCGTGGAAATAACAATTAGTGTTTATTTTTCTCCTTATGTATTATTCTTATTTTTTTCTTCAGTTCCCACTTACATTTATTTTGCTTTATTACTATTTTGGTGTTAAAATATAACAAATGAGTTAACAACTAGTGTTATACCAAAATTTACATTTTAACAAAAAACAAAAACATGCCTTCCACTCTTTTTATCTCCTCACTGTGTCCTCATGCAATGAAATTATGATATTTATTTTTCCTTCGTTTATTTTTACGGACTTCTCGTCGTTAAACATATAGACGAATACGTTGGCAAATGAAAATAGTTTTATGATGTGGGGGAAAAAAAGCTTTATGACGTGGAAAAGGTTTTCTGAGCCAACAAAAAGAAGAATATATGATTATTTTTTTCTTCGTAACTCAACATACTTCTATCTATTCATATGAATGAGGAACAAGATTAGACTTATCAGCTCAGCCGATAATGATGGCTATATCCAATCATGAGAGCCACACCAATTACAAACTCACAAAGGAAGAAAATAGTAAAGCTGTTTCACAATAACACTTGTTGCTTCAGCAGCGTGGGAGACTCTCTCTTAGACATATACGAAAAGCGAGGAGGCCTCTACTTCATGTTCCTTTTTGTATGATGCCTTGCCCACGTGTTAGAGTTCCATACGTCGATTTGTAATTACTAAATTCTATCTTTAATTACAAATGACATCAAAATATTAAATTTCATTGATATTTTAAAAAGTCAGAAATATATATTAACTAATTGGTATTTTGGTTACATTAAATTTCATTGATATTTTTTTTGGTTAAACAAAAAAAGCAAGTCTCTTCCTTTGTTCCGTCTTTTTTTTTTCGTCACGTTATATTCCTTTCGTTATAGAGTGAGTATATTTTATTTTATTTTAACAGTGAGAAATTTATATATAAGCCGATTTTGCACATCACGGGAAAACTCATTTTCAGTACTATAAATAAACGAAGAAAAAGATAAAAGAAACAATAGTTGTTTAAAATTAAAATAAGAATTGGGGAAAATAAAAGTGGAGACCACAGAGAAAAAGGAGAGACAGGTGATACGTGCTAGGGCTCTTACAGCTTTTGGAACTGTACGAAACGTAACAATGAACTGTACAGTTACTGTCTTAATGTCGTTGGTTATGACTTTCATTTAGACACAAATACCCATCTTCCTTTCACTTGTTTTTTCATTACTCCAAAAATATATATACCATAATTTTTAATGTGAAATATATTTTTAAAACTTAATTATATTAATTACATACTCAAAACTTTATCGACGTTACAACTCCTCGTAGCTAGCTTATTTAAAATTTTGAGTAAAATTTTTGTACAGAAGTTTAGTTTGAAACCGTTGAATAGATCATTTGTTAATTTCGCACTAAAATACTGTATACAAAACTATATAAGATCAATTTTAATTAATTTACATGGAGCAGTAAAGATAGTATGACAACAGTTTTTGGTGTCTCTTGTCAGACCTTCAGGTAGTTGGATTAAATATCAAGCGCGATATATGTTTTTTTATTACTTTAGTGGAATCCGCTATAGTCACCAACCCGAAACTATATAGGTAAATTAAATACATGACATGTGTACATTAATTTATATAGTTACATTATTCCAAACATCAGACTTTCTCATTTTAACAAAGTTGTGGTTGTACAATGGTAAAACTGATGGGTCGACTGTTCTAATATATCCAAGAGAGGTAGCTATTGTACTCCCATTTGACAAACCATAGATGGTCACAGAACTGGATATTTTAAAGTGTTTGGATATTTTGATCGTAAAAAGTTGTGTGTATCCATAAAAAATAAAATAGGAAAAATTGATTGTACAGAATACCACAAATTATTGCTTCGAAAATGGTTAGAAGAATACTAATTTCTAGATATCTTTAAGAGATTTCATGTAAAAAATCGAGATGAAACCTATAGTAATGTACATAAAATGACATGATTTGATATATTTATTATTAATTGGTTTTGAATTAATAAAACTTACTTTATATAGCACATCAACTAAATATTCAAATCGCACACTTCTATCAATTTAACTGCATATGTACGGTGTACCACACTTCACTGAACATATCGTTTTGATAAGAATTCGTAGATATTGCATATTAGTGTCATATTTGTCGTGTAAATCAAAATATATTATAAAAAGAAGAAAAAAAAAACACTTTAAAAGTTTTAAAAACATAATTTTACCCAAATATCCCAATGTGAAGTATTTATTAATTAAATGGAAAAGAGCAAGATGTGACTGAATGCAGCTTTTTAGTGTATCTACGGGTCCAAAGCCAGCTCATGTTGGGCCCTTTTGTCTGTAGATTTGCATTTCTTCAATAATATAGGGAAATAACTACACTATCTAAGTAAATTTTATTCGGAAAAATAATTGGAAAGAGGGACATTCCTTATAATAATATGTACGAAAATGTTTATATATTTGAAGTGTGATTGTCACTGCTAGGACCAATGATGTGACATGTTTACACTAAGCTTGTACGTATAGTATGACTCGACTTTTTTTTCCTTCTCACTCATAAATTAAAATTGAGTTTATATTCACGTATAATCTTTATCGATCACTCAAAATTTGCAGTTAAACAACATCGTTGAATAAAATCATTTTCTTAAGATCAAAGGAGTTTTAGATTAAAAAATTGTAGTTATAAAAAATCATGAAGCTCATCCAAATCTACTTTGGGTTTCTCAATGTACTTCTGCTGTAGGGATATCTTTACATGTACTTCACAATATAGAAGAGATAATTTTGATGCACGAATTAAGGAATTTGTTACAAATGTTTTGTTATTGTTGGGGTAAAAGATTAGACACTTAATTTAATTAAGCTGATAATTAAGTAGTCACATGTAATTACTAGTGGAAATTAAAGACCGAGTTTGGAATACTAAGACTCCATAAACTTGTTTTAAATGACAAAAATATATGACTTTCTATATTTATAAAAATTAGTATGGATTTAGCTTATAACTTTGACAAAAAAAAAAGGATTTAGCTTATAATATTCCGATTGTAAATAAGAAACGTCTTTTAAAAATAAGTCGAGCTGTGACTGGTCATAAAAAATAAACTAAAAAGTGAATCTCTTTTATTAAAGTTAATATTTCATACGAAAGCTTTAAAAGTCGAAATATAAACCGGCCATCCTATCTCTAACTGCAACCACTCCTCGATTCTTTTTGAAACTCACGGGAAAAAGTGAAGATCAAAACCTTTTGACATTCTTGCGTAACGTTTTTCCTTTTATCGAAACCTTTTGACATTCTTGCGTAATGTTTTTCCTTTTATCGAAACCTTTTGACATTCACTGCATAGAAATCTGCGAACTTTTGAGTTTAAAACTTCTCCCAAAATCAATCTTCCTGTGGGTTCCAAGTCATCTCATGACTTTGTAACCCGTGACGTATCATAAGTCATAACTTTATAGTAGCAATTGATTAAAAATGTAATTAAAAAGTTGACTAAAAGTAGTGATACCACATCGGATTTTATTACAAAATACTAAAAAAAAAAGTAACGCTATAGTAGTTTTCTAACACAAACTGTATTTTAGCCTTTATTGACGAGTAGTCGTCGGTTCTAGACTACCACCCATTTAAAGTCAAAAAGTTTGTTTCCACAGCATTATTTGATCATCATATAATACTAGGCGTATTGTTTTTTCGTTTCTTTGAGTTTATTAGATTTACCTTTTGGTCAACGGATACTTGACAACATAGATGGATGGTCTTCTTTCTCTTTAGATTTATATGAAGTTTCAAAACTTCTTAGTCACTTTTTTTAGATAACAGTAACTAAGTTTTTATAGATAAATGTTTTTTTTTAAACATCTTTATTATTGAATTAATTAGAAAGTATCACAATGTGTTTACATGATAAACGTTTTTCTATATTCCACTTTATCGAAAAGAAAAAATAAAACCTTATTTTTTGTCATTACGTTTTGTGAACAACTTAAACCACACTCGAAATAGTAGAAAAAAAAAGTTCTTAGTGAGCCAGAGGCCCATCTTTATTATAACCCATTAAACAGCCCATTAATTGCATATCATCGAAGCGACCCATATAATTTTAGAAGCCACGTAACTCATTAAGAACGTGGATTACGTAAAACCAGAGGATCAAAGATTGTAAAAATTGTGATAAACAAATTTCTTAATAAAAAAAAAAAAAAAAAAAAAGAAGAAGAAGAAGAAAAACAGAGAATCAATCCAAAAGAAAGAAGACCAAAACAACAAAACAAAAATGGCGTATCGGAGAAGACAAGGGATCACAAGAGCTGCAACATTTAAAGAAGACATCCATAATCAACCATCTGATCACGATCACGGTGATCTCAAAGGTCACTCCAATGGCGGATCTTTTAGATCTTCTCAATCTTTCTCTTCTCATTCCTCCCTTGCCGCTCAAGCAATCCGCGCTTCCTCTCAGGTCTTTCATCTCTCTCTTTATCTCCTTCATTAGATTACTTTTCCAGCAAGAAAACTTAAAAATTCCACCAATCTTAGGTTAATGGATTCACGGCTTACGAAGATAAAAACGAGAGTCGTGGATTCTGGGGAATCCTTGCTCAAAAAGCCAAATCAATCCTTGAAGATGAAGAAGAGCAACAACAACAACAGCAACAAAACATCGTCGTTCCCGAAGCATCGAATCCAACCATACGCAAAAGCATAGACAAAATCACAACGTCTCTGAATCAGATCGGTGATAGTTTCGAGAAAGCTTTTGAAGAAGGTAGTACGATCGTAGCTTTTCAAATCAGACGAAAAGGATCTGATCATCAAATCGATTCAGACAACAACAACAACAACAACAACAACAACAACAACAACAACAACAACAACAACAACAACAACAACAACAATGGTTATAATAACCAATCATCTGGATCAAACAGTCCATGGCAACCATTAACACAACCAAACAAACATGAATCTCAACTCAAAGCTTCACGTGACGTAGCCATGGCTACAGCAGCTAAAGCAAAGCTTCTCTTACGTGAATTGAAAACGGTTAAAGCCGATTTAGCTTTTGCTAAAGAACGTTGTGCTCAATTGGAAGAAGAAAACAAACGGTTAAGAGATAACCGGGAAAAAGGTAACAACAATCCAGCTGATGATGACCTAATCAGGCTTCAGTTAGAGACGTTATTAGCAGAGAAAGCAAGATTAGCTCACGAAAACTCGATTTACGCAAGAGAAAACAGATTCTTGAGAGAAATTGTTGAGTATCATCAGTTAACAATGCAAGATGTAGTTTATATAGATGAAGGTATTGAAGAAGTAGCTGAAGTGAATCCTTCAATCACTAGAACATTGTCTATGGCTTCTTATGCAGCTTCTGAATTGCCATCGATCTCGCCTACGCCTTCTTCACCTGCTTCACCTGCTTCGCCTTCTCGGCTTTCGGTTTCTACAGATATTTATCCGATTTTGGTTCAGCAGAGTTCGGTTAATGATGTTTCCGTTGAGAGTCCTAAACCGGTTCGACCACCTTCTTTGGGATATACTGATGATGGTAAGAGACCATCGTCGCAGCTTTCTGTTTAGAATTTGATGAGTTTGTTTTGATTATGTATGTTTGGAAATTTTTGTGTTCTTGATTCAATAACTTGAATTCATTTTTTTTTGGGCGTAATAGTGGTTCACTTGTTTCTTGATTGATGAGCATTTTTTGCCTTCTACAACATGTAAATCGTTTTTCCAAGGGTCGTTTTATCGATTTTTTTTTTTTTAAGAGAGTTGAATTAAAAGATTGCAAATTGTTCGAGTTTCAAGGCGTAACGAACTCTTTTAGTATCAACTTACAAGTTACAGGTAACCACGTCTTACGTATTTTTGTTTTGTTTAATTTGGTCAAAGTCTTAATTTTAAATCTGAAACATACATAAGTATAGGCTGATGCAGCCTGTTTAGCTTACTGTGGGCTTGGGCCCATTGGAACTTAGAACTTGGAACTCACCAGTAAAAATTGTGGAATTGAAGGCTAGCAGCAGAACTATTTCAGTTTCAGAGCATGAAAGATTTTATCATAAGCATGAGTTAATAACTTAATCAAGCAAAAAGTTCAAATTCATAAACAACTAATATTCGAAACAGCAAAAGCAGCATACAACTAAATCCAAAAATAGATGCTTTTGGTTTAACCAAGTTCTTCCACTAGAACCACACAAGCTTGGCCACAAAAGACGACTTGTGAATTGCTTAATTTAGTCACAGAAGCTTCATAGTCCTTTTAAAGGATCTACTGTTTTGCCTGACCTAGCATCAGTCCAAGCTTTGGCTATTGTCTTCTTCATTTCTTCATCTCCATCTTCATACATGTTCTGCAGTTTTATTTTATTTTTATAAACACCAAAATTAGTGAAAACCATGAGCAACCTAATGAGATGATGTACAAACATGCACCAAACTAAGCGATCCTCACCTTCATCATGTTCATAATCCCAGCCATCGGATCTTTCTCTTTCTCCAAACTCGGTTTAATCTGAACAAACAAACAAACAACCAACATTTTACCATTAGCTTTAGATTCACCAGACACAAGATTCACAACGACATAGTAGTGTTCTTGAGTTTTTAGATATTTACCTTATCTTCTTTGTGGTGTATGTCAACCCAGTTTCCTCTCGAAGACTTGAACATTGTAATAACAATCCTTTTAGGCTTTACAAGCACTTTACATTTATCAGGCACAATCTCTTTATGCAACTTAGGGATGGCACATCGGTAATTCTTCCCTTGTACATCATGGATCTTGATGTCCAAAGACAATGTCTTAAACTCAGCTTGAACATTGTCCTGATCAACACCTTCCAAAGGTATGTACATCTATCCAAGCCAGGAAAACAAATTACAATAAACATACAAAAAGCAAAATTGCTAAAAAAAAATTGAGTCTTGATTAGTTTCTACCTTAACTTTTTCATTGTCTTGATCCCAACTAAATGTTCCAAGAGTTACATAGTTAACTGTCTGAGAAACTGGCTTAACCGAAGAAACCGTCGCAGGAGCTATCACTGTGACTTCTGGCTTTGCACTTGAAGCAACTAAAGAGTCTTTTAACTAAACAAACAAGATTCAATCTAATCAGAAACCAAAAGAGATAAACTTTAAAATCATTTCTAATTATCCAATGAAAGCTAAATCCAAATTCCAGAAATTGATAAGCATAACGAAATAGTTCTTCTCCAAAAACAAAAATCAAATCCAATTTGAAACCTAAACATTGAAGGAAACGATTATGGCGAAAAGGACGGATTTTTGGGTACCTTCTCCAAGTTGGAAATCTCGGAATTGATGAGATTGAGAACACGAGGTCTCTTGGCGATGTTCTGGAGTTGCTTGAGTTCATCCAAATCAAGTCCAAGTTCTTCAGCCATGGATATATAATCTAGAGCAGCCTTAATGTTGAATCTGCACAGAGATGATTGCAAATTTCGTATATATATTACACACGAAGACAAGGGAACGAAGAGAGAGTCTTGTGGAAACTGGAAAGTACTAGAAGAAAGAAACGCTTCAATTTTTTATTTTTTTCAATCACTTTACGTTCTAGCTTATTGGGCTCAGTTCATTCATACCCAAGCCCATTTAATAAAATCTCATTTTGTGAAAAATTTAATTTTCATTTGGAGGAAAAAAAACTTAGGGCGATGCTGCAATAAACAAAACAAAAGGGTTATTTACTTGCATAGTACTATTAAGCTAGGAAAATAAAATTTAAAATGTCTGTAAGTCCTTGTATATAGTCGAATTTTAACAATTTTTTTTGCTGTATCTTTTTTAACATAATCAAATATGCTTTGACATTAAATCTATGATGGCTTTACTCGCTGATATGCTAGATTAACATCACTATTGTTCACATCCTTGGAGCTTCAGCTTTTTTTTTGTTTCCTTATGTTTTGAAGTTTTAGAATAGGTCTGGATAAAAATAAAAATAAAGATATTCAACAATTTTCAACTCATTCCTCGAGCCCCAAAAAAGAAGAGACTATTGTCGTTATGTTTTAGGAATGGTAAAATATTGTGTCCGACAAAAAGGGCGATAAAAAAACAAAATTGCCCAACTAGAAAATATTTACGTGTTTCCATCACCATCTATATTTTATTAATTTTAACTTTGTTTTGAAGTAGAACATTCAGTGTCACATATATATGCATGGACTAAGAAAAAAAGTTAACGATTTTATTCTTGCCTATAAAGTTATGATAATTGATTTTATATCTGAGCCAAAGGTATCCATGTGCTAACATGGAGTTTGATTAACATCTATGTATAACTAATATGAGCTTAACTTGTCTTTTTACGAATAATTCATTCAATCATCTTTGTGCATCTTCAAACATTCTCACTTTTCTCTTTTGAAAATGATATTTTGTGAATATTGGACATTACCAAATTGACATCTCTCTTTATTCAGTAGCCACAAGATCAACACGAAGAAAAGTTGCATCTTCAAACATTCTCACTTTTCTATTTTGAAAATTATATTTTGTGAATATTGGACATTCACATCTCTATTTATTCAGTAGCCACAAGATCAATATGAAAAAAAGTTGACAAACAGATTATCTTATAAATATTTTACATCGGAAATTAGACATAAAGCCTGAGTAGTGTATTAATCTATTCATTATCAATCGATTTTGAATTTGAATCTCATAATTTAATAATATTAGAGTCTGATCATACACTGTTTAACCTGATCTATAATTGGTTTAGTCCAAAATTAATTTACCAATTCGTGTCTGAATTTAACAAAATCAATGGGTATATTGAAAATAATTATGTCACATAGGAAGTTGCACATGAATCTTGAATAATATATAAAAGATATGTGTTAATCTATTTATTATCAATTAATTTTAAGTTAAAATCTTATAATCTAATAATAACTTCTGATCTTGTATTTTCTGTTCTTTTGTCATATGATCTTTTATTGGAATTTCCAGATGAAAGCCCAATAGAACTGGTTGTATTATTTTATTGAAGTTAAACCGTGATGGAATATACGAACCCAGAGAGAAAAGAATAAGAAAAGTGATGAAGATAATTCTTTATTTAATAAACTTGTTGGCCAACAAAAGTAAAAAAAAAAACAATTGAGTCGGGAGAGAAAAGCAGAAAATATAAAATTTATAAAAAAAGAGAGAAAGCTCCTTTGAAAAGGCACGGCCAATGACTATTGTCAAACTGCTGACGACTAAAACATGGTCATGGAATAAAGTTGGGACCGTCCATATCTATTCATATGCTTCCAAATAAAATACTTGTTGTTAGTTTATTATTTCTAATCATTTTCAACTTCTTCATTTTTCTCTCGTTAGAAAAAGGAAGCTAGCATATTCCTCTTTTACCGTCCGACAAAATATTGTAGTCGACAAAATAATTAATTTGATGAATATCCCAGACACATGTCCGCACATATGATATTGCATGTGTCGTCTATTCCTAGACGAGTAGTGTCATTTGTGTGCAATCCATATATATCGTACAAACATTTCATCAAGATCAAGATCAAGATCAGCGAGAGATGAGAAAATGCATGCATGTGTATGTGTAAGAGCAGATAATTTATTAAACTATCTTATGTCGACGGTGATGAAAATGGAAGGTTTGATTAACAAAAGAGATAAAAAAGGAAAGTATATTAAACTATATCTTTTTTCAAAGAATTAAAAATGATTGGTGTAATAGGTTTTCATGTGTATTGGTCATATTAATAAGACCAATACAGTTTTCATTTTCTTAACTAAAAAGAAAGATCAACACAGTTTTATAATATGAATAGTCAGATGTATTTTTATATACTGGATTCGCTTTGCAGTACTGCATTCCCTTCAAAGAATCATATCTGAGACACTTTTGAAAAATAATTGAATTATTCTCGTTGAAAAAATGAACCGCATTAGTGGAATCTCTCTATTTACACGTAGAAGCTCTCTCTCTCAATTCTTTTATTTGTTTCTAGTACGGTCTTCTAATTAGCATTTGAATGGCCAACAAATAAACGCATGTGCAATATACTAACCGTTGCTTTCCCTTCTTTATTGCCTGTTTAAACAAAATAACACAAAAAGTAATAATTAGGACCACAAATTTTCAATTAATTAATTAATGTTTTTACAAAATTCAGATGGTGAGGATAATCATAAATATTACTACACTACTGAGTACTAATCATATCGCTCCGAAATATCGAAACTTTATTAAGAAATATGTTTAGATAATAAATACGTTTGTAAGACTATGTTCTAGAAAAGCCGAACTTTTCAAGTATTAAACGTCGTAATTAAGAAGAAAGAAACGTCACAGTTATCTTCCTTTTTCTAACAACACGTCAGAATTTTTTTTTTAATGAATGTTTCTCAATCAAAGCTTTTTATAAAGGATTTAATGTGACATTTAAAGACAAAAATATATAGGTTAGGGAAGTAATGTCAAATAATGTTGATACATACCGTTGAGGCAGAGGAAGTGAGGGAAATAATAGAAGTTGAAGAAGTAGTTGACGATGATGACGATAATAAACCTACATTGTAAGCCATGGTCTCATCAGGCTGATACAATCCATAGTTTCTCTCAGAGGTTGGTCCTGGTTTAAGGTCTTCATTGAAGAGAGCAAAAAGATAAACATCAAAACTCAGGTTTGGTCTCAATGGCGTTCCTTCATTCTCAAGCTGTCTCCTTAAAAGATTCTTATTATAAACTGCTGCGTTGGCCACAGTGGCTCCAACCTCATCTCCGTCGCCTTTAGATGGCCAACCAGTCTCTGAGACCCCAACCTCAATATCTTTGAAGCCAAGCCTCGCCATGGCGAAGATCACGGCGTCTACTTGAGCGTAGAGCATGTTGTCGTAGTGGTACTTTGTGTAGGGATCAACCATTCCAGGGTTAGGGTTGAAGAGGACGTAGTCTAATGGGATCTTTGTTGGGGAATCCTTGTAAGCGAAGTATAGGTAAGCGTTGATCCAAAAGGGGGATTTCGTGCTACGCAAGAAACTTAGAAGCTGTGTCATTACACCAGCGACTTCCGGCCTGAAACATCCGGCGGAGGGAGGGTAAGATTCTTGGAGGACCGATAGTGAATTTGGAGTCGATACTTGAATATACTTGTCTAATCCGGTTTGGACCAAAGCACCATGGATGCTTATCATTGCAGGAACAAGATATCTGAAAAAAGCAAATAATATGGTGAAATACGTTTTAATTTAACCGGAGGATCACATATTAAATCCGCTGGTATTTTAAGTTAAGGGTGTGACCAGGGAATATCGATCTCAACAGGACATAAGTCACATAACCATTTGACTATCAATAGTGTAATTTGGTCAATAGGGTGAATTCTTAAGGCACCAAGATTTTAAAAGGGTAACATTTTTGAGGAATGTGGTGACAAACCCTATGAGGCTTGAGTCATCATCGGTGTATAATTCGTTGCCGACAGCGATACCGCCGATCTTGGTGGCCGGAAAGTAGGGTTTGATATGGGAAGTGACCCACTGGAGAGCTTGTTGAGGGTCAACTAAGGTGGGAAGCATTTCATTTTCGACGGTCACGAAGAGCTCGATGTTGGAATTAGCGAATGAGGTTAAGACTTGAGGGTTTGTGTCGTAGATTCTTGTCTTGTTGATATGGAGTGAGCTCAAGAGTTGAAGAACTTTGTCTGGTGGAGGAAGATTGTCGCCGACTTGACCGTAGTTTATGCCAAGAGAGGAGACCCTTTGAAACAACAATCCATGTTCTGTGAAAAAAATTAGATTATAAGTTAAAATAAGTGTAATGAAAAATTGAAATTGAGATAATGGATTTTTTGGCTAGACAGAGATAAGCAACGACTAAAGAAAAGATACCTAAGAATGTTAAGGAAAATAGAAGAAGAGAAATAGAGTTGGTCACTGCAATTCTGCTAAACATTTTAGACATGGAGGAGAGACAAAGGGAGATAAAGACTGAGAGAGAAAGTGTTTGTAAGAGAATCAATGCAATGAAATGTGGGGATACATATAGAGATGAAGGATTGAGATGGGACCAAGGTAGGGGAAGAATAATTATTAATTTATAATTTAGAGATAACAATACTTTACTTTGCCCTGGCTAAAAAAAAAAAAAAATTAGACATAGGGTCATCTTAAATAAAAAATATGACTGGCTAATACATTATTCTATTTTTTGCTAGGTATTTTAGTAATGGGAGTAGGTTAGGCTATAGGTTTATCTAATGGGGATCTATTGTGAAAAATAGATAGTGTTTGTCAAAAACATTCTTTGTGAGGCAACATGGGTTTCATAAAATTTTGGACGCAAGCAAAAAAAAAAAATGACATCTTAGATTGTCTCTTTCCAACACATTGCCAACTATGTCAGTCCAAAAATAAAAATAAAATTGAAAAAGTGGCCTAAAGAAGACACTTTCTTCAGACAAAGGAAAAGGTGGGCAAAATTGAATTGCCCACTATAATGGGTTTTTAATCTTAACATTATGTCTTTGGCTTGGCAATAAAAAAAAATTGGAGGATCCCAAATTTGGGAGTTGGGTGAACGAAAAAAATGGGAATAAAAGAGTAGAAATCACAGCATCATAATGATAAGAGGATAGTGCTCTTATCTTCAGGTTATTTTTTTATTGCATCTTGTTGAATAAAAGTTTCTTTTGCAACTTTTTCCTATGGTTAGAATTGTATTTTCACATAAAATTAGAGTATCATCCTCTCATTAAAACTTCTATTTGATACTTTCTATCTAGGTTAGGCAGGATGTTGATTTTCACATACGAATATTTA
>CM051363.1:11371123-11396123 GCA_028015245.1 Cardamine occulta | reverse complement strand
TGAGAGAGAGAGGCCTCTTTTTTTTTTTTTTATGCAACCTTTAAAATCTTACACGGATTCTGTGATTACATTTCAGCCTGTGATACTTGATTATCTTGCTAGCAAGTCAATTTCTTCTGAGGATTTGGTAGTGGTTTCTCCTGATGTTGGTGGAGTAGCTAGGGCACGTGCTTTTGCTAAGAAATTATCTGATGCGCCACTTGCTATTGTCGATAAAAGGCGTCATGGCCACAATGTTGCTGAGGTGAAAATTTTAAAATTTACCCTTCTTGCCATCTCATGCAAGCTCACAAATCTTATTAATACTCTTCCTTATATAGGTCATGAACCTAATTGGTGATGTTAAAGGGAAAGTAGCAGTAATGGTGGATGACATGATTGATACTGCTGGTTAGTTAAAACTGCGCAAACTCTATTATTTGTCACAATTTTAACCGTTCCATTTGGAGGCCGAAAAACTTTAGTCTATGACCGAGATATATCACTAAACAGAGATGATTCCGTGATTTGCAGACCAAAACAACACTACTAAGAACCAATTTTATTTATTTATTTGCAGGAACCATTGTGAAAGGAGCAGCTCTTTTACATGAGGAAGGTGCGCGTGAGGTTTACGCTTGCTGCACGCACGCGGTTTTCAGGTAGGCCCATTTTCTTGTTTTCGCCATTCTTTTTTTCCCCCCATTTTTTGATATGAAACAATCAAACATTAGATGAGATAAAACATCTGATGAGAGACTCTTTTCTCGAATGAATAAATTTCAGTCCGCCTGCGATAGAGCGGTTATCGAGCGGTTTGCTGCAAGAAGTGATAGTGACAAACACTTTACCGGTAGCAGAGAAGAATTACTTCCCGCAGTTAACGATTTTATCGGTGGCTAATCTTCTGGGTGAGACCATTTGGCGTGTCCATGATGATAGCTCCGTTAGTAGCATTTTCCTTTGATGCTTGTTGGTTTTTGTTAATCGGTTTAGTATCGGGTTTAAGTTCCTCCTTTTTTTTTGTTCTACTTCTTCACAGTTTCTAGCCTAACCAATATATTTTACTTCTCTTTCTCAACCAAACTTTGTCACTAGTCGAGTTTATCTTTTCTTATTTTTAGTTTTTTTTGGTAGAGTTATCAATAATATAAAATTTTAATATTTAATTGCATCATGTTTTAAACATTATTTTCATGATGAGTTGGGAATCTTTGTTTAAACATCAATACTTTTATGTTTTAAAAAGTGACACATAATAATCTGGATGAAAAATTTGTATCAAAAATATCAGCAACCAATAATATTTTGACAGATGTTTCAGTTTCTTTCTTATCTCACGAACAATTTTTTGTCTAATCAGACCGAGTCGCGTGGCCAAATAGAGCCATTTTCACTGAGATTCAACATGTTTAATACATAGTATTTTCAACACATAATTCAAGACACCATTGTAGTCATTCAACTATTGAAACAAGCCATTGTAAATAGTCTTATACATAAAACTTCTCAGTTTAGGGAGAAGTTTATAGATATGACTTTTTTTGTGGAAGTTTATAGATATGACTTTGTGTAAAGAAGGCTTAGCTAGGATGGAACAAGAGCTTCACACTAAAGTAGGGGTCTCCGAGTAGAAGACAGCTTCCAAGCCAATGTAGATGGAACAAGAGCTTCACATCATATTCTATAGTCATAACCTCTTGAAGCACTTATGTCACGGTGAGACTGATGGGTCTATCACCACATCACACAAATCGATTCCCCCCCCCCCCCCCCAAATCTCTTTATTGTGGCGTCTTTTAAGCGTAATCACCGCAAACCAAATCCTCTTGTTCTTATTATACCCCCGGGAAGATCATTCTCCCACAAAACCACCATATTTCCACCATAATTCACCAAATTAATTAACACAAGTTAAATAACCATAACCATTGACAAATCTAGGTAGTCCAACCAAACCCTTTATTATTTTCTATAATGTCACCTTAGTGTCATACTATTTGAACACTCCTAGATAATAATAGTACAAAACATTCTCTATCACCACGCAATCAGATAAACCCTTACTTAATTCTTGTTCGACCAAAGCCCATCTACCTTCCTTTGGATCGTAAGCCAAACCCTTACCATTAATCATTAAGTGGAACTTTTCTTTAATACATGCGTTTCTAGATAGACCAACCTCCCCATAAGGATAAAGAAAATGATCCCAAATTTGAGACTTTATGTCGAATACCTCGATCGAGATATCTTTAGTCCTCCTACTACAAAAATATTTCCATCAACAAGGCAAGCATAATTAGGGGAAACCCTCTCCACCTGCATGCTTATAGCCTCACACCATGTGTGAGATTTTCAGTCTTGGATCAATATTGTAGATCTTCTCCACTGATCAATTAATCCTCCGTATTGTGATCCGTCTAATAAAATTAGCATCTCAAGGTTCGTAGAGCCTTGACATCAACTATGTAACCTTCTCACTTAAGCTGCCATGTCATCATGTATTTTTTTAAGAAAAAAAATCTTCTCTATAACATGTATAATTTGCCACATCAGCACTATTAATTCCACAAATTTGGGGCAAGGCATTTTTTAAACATAAGTAAAAAAAATGAGCACACAACGTCTTTGAGATGATAACTTCCATGAAAGTCGAAACATTCCATCTTTAGTTATGTTGTTGATTTCTAATTCTGTTGGAGAATATATCTCCCTTCCCATATTCAGCTTAGTTCACTGTGTAAACCATAGCTCGACCTCGAAGAGGGAAACCATATTGCAATATTCACGTTTCTCTCTCGCCTAAGTTCGAAATGGATATTCGTTGTAGTTCAATTCAGAGTTTCATTCTAACGTGGCTATCACCAACGCTATGATGTCTGCAACCTGTGAAAACAAAAGCTTAGGAGATTCATATAGATATACATTTGTTGGCAAGTACGTACATCAATCTACTATGAAAACAGTCATCTATGTGCTTCACTAACCATTTCTTCTTTTATCAGGACTCAACGTTGATTAATGGGGGTGACAGTCTACAAATACTAACTACAGACAAATAAAAGATTTGGGTAAAATTATGCATTTTTGGTTAATTTGCCTCCAGATCATGGACCGATCGCTTCTCGCAATACAGTAAAACCTCTATAAATTAATAATATTGGGACCATGATATTTTATTAATTTATAGTGATATTAATTTATAATATAAAATAATGTTTATTAATTTATAGAGAATTTTATTAAAATTGAACAATGTATAAATTAAAACAATTTGATCTAAATACAATGAATGTTTTAGATGTTATAAATGTTAATAGTTTTAAATTTAAAATAAATAACAAATTATTTGATAATAAACAACAAAGACCATAGATGAATTCACTTATATAAACGATTATTTAAATAAATTAAAAATGCATATTTAAAATTAAAGTTTTATATGAAATTTTAATTATTTTTATGAAACATTTACTGACGATATATCAATAAAATAGTTTAAAACACAACAAAATATTTTTTTATATAAGAAAAGTTAGTGATGAGTTCTAAGAGAAATTCATTAAAAATACTAAACATATATTATCTTTATATATATAACGCATGTCTAGATTCGAAGTGGACATATTGTTATCAATGTAATAGAAACTAAGATTGGACCTGCACGTGCAGGATATATTTATAAGAAACGTTATCTGATATTTAAATTTAAGATATAATAATATAGTTATAAACATTAAGAAATTTTATATATATATATATATATATATATATATTAATCGAAACATTTGTACTATTTTGATTAAGGGTGTCAAATCAGATTTGGATTCATTTTTAGTTTAAGTTATTTCAGTATATCACTTAAGCATCTCTATTTTAGAACAAAAAACCGTCTCATCGCGTATCCATCATAATTTTTTTGTCCCATAACCGTTCTTTTTAAATGATTACTTATTAGGCAATGTTTGTTATAAGATATTGGGTAAAAGTTTTAGATATGATACATGTATTTCTTGTTTGAATATTTAATTTTTATAAAATTATCCAAATTTGTAATAAGTCTAAAAATTTTCTAAAAGTTTTTCTAAAAATTAACCAAAATTCCCAAAATATGTTTAACTGAATTACCTATTTGGATAATTATAGTTTTTTTTTAATTATAAATTATTTATATGTGCTTTAACTTTATTAAAGTTATTCGATATTTGAAATTTTTTTTAAGAAATCATTTTATTTCCAAAATTTTTTATAATTGATCGAAAATTGTAAGAAAACTTTTCTTAGCTGTTTTGATAATAATTTTAACTATCCAAGTAACCATTACCGCTATTATCCAACCATTCTATAAGTGGATAAACTTTATGTAATAGTTCCCAATGTATCTTTTATATTCATGTCTAGTTTGATCCAATTAGATACAAATGTTATATTATAAATTGGTTTATTAGGCATTTTTTTTATGTTAGTCCAAGTGTGAACCTATAATTTATATAGAAGCCTACATAATCGAACAGAAACAAAAACAAAGAGATATTATATTTGTTGACTGGAGAAAAAAAAATAAAAACTAAAATGTTTGATAATCATTTTTAATATTTTGTAATAGATTAACTGAAATATCCAATTTTTAGCAAAAACATATTATAATATAAATCATTGTATTGTCTTTAGCTTTTGGACCAAATAAATAAAAAAAAATTTCAATACAAATATGATTTTTTTTTTAAGTCACAAAATCCTTGTTCTTAAAAGTGTGACTTTTGTTTTGGTCTTTTTTGCCATTACGAAATACTATTTTCTATATGTTTTCTTAGACCATTAATGTTTATGTAAGTCTTATAATTTTACCTTTTAAAATATATTTTACCTTTTCATCAACAAAAATATATGTTAAAACAAAATTTGTTGTTCTCCATCGTAGCTACAAAAATAGATTTGCATTTTCCTTTTAAAATTTAAACAACATGGCCATTCTCTCCTTTTTTAAAGATGTTTATTAATGTGAACAAATGAAAAGTTAATTACTTTTTGTATTACATAATTATTTTTCATATATATAATCATAATTATGATTTTTAAAATCTATTAAGCCTTTTTAAAAATTTTACTTTAAAAATATTATTAAATCATTCAAAAACCAGTATCTAAAAAATATGTAGAATTTAGAAATGAAACATATTTACTAAGATTTTTAAATTCTATGACAATAGTTATTAAAATTATCGAATATATAGGTTTTAAAATATACTAAAAAGTAACAAATATAGTAAAATATTAAAAAATTTTAATTTGGTTCAACTAAACTTTTTCCATATTATATATGAAAGGAAAATTTTAATTTATAACGTATGGAAGAAAAATACTTATAAGATTTGTTTTCAATAGATTCTTTGAATTCATTCATTAGAAGCACAAGGTTTTGTAATAGTTTTTTTTATAGCACAAGGTGTTCTAATAGTTTTTTTACAATTATAATACAATATAATTCAGTTTGAATCTATTAAACTCCTCTTTTATTTTATTTTAAATGTATTAAATAATATTTTAATAAATTTAATATATGTCAAATTATCAAAAAATTATCAAAAATTTTAATTAAACTTAAACTCAAATACATATCAAAATATAGATCAAAGAATTACCCTTTTGATCCCATATCTGTAAAACAAAAAAAGTTGCCAACAAAAGAAACATAGCGATTTAGAGAATTAATTAACATCTGAATTAACTAAATGATTTACAAAATAGCGAAATAATTGTACAAATATAATTAAAAATTATGATATTATTGGAAAACAAAATACCAACAAAGAACAGTGAAATAAGAAAGAAGAAAGAATATAAACTTTTTTCAAAACCAAAGAATTTCCTTTTGTGTGTATGTGACAAAATAATTAGCCTAATAAATAATTCATACAATTAGCTTAAAATTATTAAAAATGGTACACAACAAAGAGCGAAAAAAAGTAGATATACCATTTTTTTTTTTTTGGAATGTGGAGCTCTGTGATCCAACCTTCATTGTATCCTGAAGATTTAGGTTGAACAAAAGAAATTGACCTGAATCCATAAACATAAAGAAAAATTAATCTCCTGAGCAATCAAAGATTCGTCAATCATAATTTTTATTTTATTTTTGTGAATGAAGATTATATTGCTAAGCTAATTATAAGGGCTTTATTATAAATTTTCAGATTAAAATATTTAAAAAAATTTAGAATTAATTGTTGATATCATGATTGCATATTGTTAGGATTGTTTTTGGAAACAAAGTAATTTAAAAGAGAAAATCTTAAAGTAAATTGGTTATGTCAGCGGATATTAAGGGAATGCTATAATTTTTGTATAATCGTATATTAAAGGATTCATATATTTTTTTAATTGCTAGAATTATTATTTATTTATTGGAAAGTAAATTGGTTATGTCATCATCGAAAGTAAATTGGTTATGTCATCGGACATTCTTGGAAATGCTCTACTTTCTAAATTTAATATAAAAAAATTAAGTTTTCTATTTTATATAAAATCATCACAGATCTGCAACCAAATTAGCTTTGGTTATTTTGGTTAATTATTTACAAAATTTGATTACAGTTTTTTTTACAATTTCAAATGTAGGTGTTGACTTAGCACTCTAGTTGTCTTTTAATAGAATCGACTATTTTTGTCACACTCTCAATGTTAAAAATGAAAAGTTAGAAACATAACCTTCGGAATACAACAAAAGTTCATCTTTTGTCAATTTTAAGCCATGAGATCTGCTACATTGTTTATATTTGCTTGTGTTATCATGTTAATCATTTTGAGTCAGATTCAAGGTAATATATCAATTCTGGTTTAGTTTAGATTGGTCGTTTGCGAAATTCAATTAAAGCTTTGATTGCAAAACATAATACTGCAGATTTTTTTTATAAAAATGTTATTCCTTTTAAGTCAAATTATTTATTTAAATGTCTTGTGGTTTGATGAAAAAAAATGTCTTGTGGTTTGATATAAAATAATAGAGATGGAGGCGGAGGATCAATGCAGGCGGCAGAGCACTTCCACAAACTAAAATGTCCACAAGCCACCCCGGCCAAACAAAACGATGTGTGTGTAGCTGCTTTTAAAGCTAAAGGACGAAAAGTTTCTCATTGTCGTTGTAGTCCAACCAGTGGCGTTCCTTTTCTTGCTTGCGAATGTGTTACTATTTGCAAAGGATAACCAAAATATCTCTACTAGCTAATCAATAATATAAAAGCTATGGGAGTTGTTTTTTTTTTTTCTCAAATGTAATTTTGAGATGAGTTTTAAATTTAATTTTGATAAATTGAAACCAAAAAAACAAAAAGATTCTTTTGTGTTGTGCAACTAATTTTATTTTAATAATAAGCACTGAAATATCGATGTTGTCAAGGGAAATCTTATGATAGTTGAGAATTCTTTCTATTATGTATTTTGGGTTAAAAGTAAACATGGAACATTGGACAATTACAAGTGTAGATATGTAACCTGAATCTAAAATGTGATGACTAAAGCCTTGGCTAAGAAGAATTGAAGTTTTGCACTGAAGAAGCTGTTCAACTGTGGCTAATCTCCGCGAAGGTTCGCAGGAATATGCTCAATCCTAAATCCATTTCATTTCTAGCTAATTGATGAGAAAGAGCATGTTTCTTCATTCTCTTTTTTTTTTTGTTGATCACATGCTCTTAGAAGAGTAACATTATATTAATGCATCTAATGTGTGCTTGTTGGGTAAGAAAATGTCAGATCGATGGTGACTTTTACCCCATATGCATATAAATTGTGGTGTGATTTGAAGAGGAGATACTCGATTGGAAACGCTGTTCGAGCGTATCAGCTTCAGTCCGAACTTCATGTGTGTCGACAAAACGGTTCGACACACAAACACAGATGAACGGCTCGACACACGAACACAGATGGAATACAGTTCGGACTGTGTTCGACAGTCCGAACACAGATGGAATACTTTGGAAGGTTGTCCCTGAAGTGGGATGGATTGGCGAATTACAAACCTCCACCAAGTTGTACTTGTGGCGCATCAGAACAGATCACTCAGGATAATGAAAAAGAACGAGTTCATCAATTGTTGATGGGACTCGATGAAGCAAGATTTGGACACGTATGTACCAATATCATTGGTCTTGATCCATTACCTGACATTGACTCCGTGTATCAATTATCAAAGGGTGGTTCGTGAAGAGAGACGTTTGAATTCGTCAAGAGTGGAGTCTAGGCAAGATGCAGTAGGCTTTGTGGCTCGGTCTGAGCTGTTTGGTTAAACCATGACAAAGCTGCAATGTGAGGATCTCTGAGCATAGCAAACCTTGTGTCGTAACGTATCTCCACATTGGATATTACAGTTTCTAAGCTTAGGACCAAATCTGACATTATTGGTTTATGGTTTTATAATATGACACAAGAGATAGAACGTGGAACGATTCAAGTCTCAAAATTTAGATGACATGAAGAAAGTGAATTTGTATATAAATAAGAAACATAGGACTGAATCAGACTACGAATCAAGATGAATATTCATGATGGTAAAATCCTTACAAAAGACTACACAAACACAACAAATGAGTTTTGAGTCCGTGACTAGGTTGATTAGAGATCTCCAATGCTCTAAAGTCATCATCACCCCAGAAACAAAAACCCCTAATTTTACTGACATTCTTGATTGTTACACGCTGAGAAAAATAAAGACACAGGAACAGAGAATTGACTCAACTTTTCAAGACATTGAAAATGGACTCACATGATGGTGCATCGGCCCTTTTCTTCATTTGGTTGCGTTGGCATTTGCTGGAACCGGTGTGACTCTGAGGGATTGTATGTGAACTCAGATGTGTCAAGCCCATACTGTTTCAAATAAAATCATCAATGAATCTCAGTATAATGCTTTTCAATTCTTATTTCCGCATGTTTACAATGTTTAAAAAATGTTACCTTTTCCCTCATACGTGCACTCCAAGGGTCACTGCGGCTCGGGCGTTGGTCCAAAGTAGGAGCAACTGGAACACCAGTAACAGGGGCGGGTTGACGGTTGATGAATGGCTGCCTGATTTGTTGCCTTGGATTAATAAACTCATCATCACTGTCGTACTCTGGTGGTGAATTAGCTGCCCTAACCATAAGGGCAAGCAAGAAAATCAAAGCCTGCAAGTAAACAAGACAGCATTAATAGGTATTATAGGTGACATGTTTCTATGGAGCCATATTCTGCTTTGTTCTTTTGAGTAGTATTTTAAATAGTTAATGTAAAGACCACAAAACAATCTACAAGAACTTTCAAGATAGTTTGTTGATGAAAAGTTATGAAAGTTTTCTTGCTCTTACCTCGAAAACAACAGCTCCTAGAGCTACCCATCTTACAATCTTCCAGTTTTCTCTCAGGAAATTATATATCGTATCGAAGTTTCCAGTCTTGTCAGAAGGAATTTCCTAGAGAACAATTATACAAAATGGTTAGCTAAACACGGGTACAGTCCTGTCTTCAGAACATGTAAAGTTATAAGGCAACAAGAAATTTAGCCCACGAGGAAAATACACACAAAAAAGATAACCTACGTCTCTCCAGCTGTTGTCGAAGAAGATAAATGCTGCGCATCCAAGCTCCACCAAGATCAATAAGATCAGAAGCAGAGAGTACTATTCTCAATTAAGGAAATAGAAGGTTAAGAATTTTAGTTTGCTAAAGGATCCTATCATAATAAGCAAAGAGACAAATAAACCTGAGCACATAACTATAAAGCAAGAATGTATTAATAATAGATTCACAAGTATTCATGCAAAACGAAATGTCGGATGAGAAAAGCAAGTTCAGCAATTAGGATACACAAGATAAGCAGCAGACACTCCCTGAACAAGTACCAACACAGCCACAGCATGAAATGACAAAGAGAGCCACGCCAATACCAATGAACAAGTATATGAACCTGTATTTACATGATAAAACAAAACCAAAGAATCATCAGATCGAAAAGAAGTGAAACAAAACAAGAATATGTTTTAGACCCAATGTATAAACTAGTAAAAGACAATAACCAGTAGGGACATTACATACCAAGCTTTGGGAAGATTATCAAACGCATTTGAAGCCAGTGACACAGCCATAAGCATAGGCCTTCCAAATGAGACGTAACCTTGGTCTCCATTTATCGGATTGAATGTAACGGAATTATCGGTAGCTCTCTTGTACTCAACAAATAAGTAGATACCATAACCAACCATGCCAAGTCCAACAACAGCCAGAAGAAAGTTGAGAAACTTCAGCAAACACTCCAAACAACTTTTACAAGCCATTGGTTTTTTTATTCACAATTTAACTGCTAATATGGAATATACTCAGCTTTTCCCTTTATTTCATCAGTCCCAAGAATTATCCTACAACACCACAATCACAAAAAAAAAAAAAAAAAATCAATTCAATGAGTTCACGCCCAAATAAGATCAATGTTAATGCTAATTAAATTCAAATACAATGAGATTTTGCTGTCTTTCTCAAATTCCATACAGTAAACACGAATCAACTCAACCATACAGCTGAAAATGATATATATATATATATATATACAAATCAATCTTCTTTATTCAACATAACATCGATCAAATCATAGCGAAAACTCGTAATCTAAGACAAAGCTGCACTGAAAATTTGATTTAACGAAAATTTTCCTTAAAAAGTAAAATTCAACGAGTGAATAGTTCAGATCGGGAGAAGGAAATGAATTCGGAGAAACAAAATTAACCGATCTAAGCCAGAGATTGAGAGGAAGAAGAAGAAGACAATGGAAACTTACGGAGAATTGTTGAGATGATTCTTCGATGTTCGAGCAAGGCCTCGATGATGGTTTTAACTTTATTCTCTTTGTCGTCGTCGAGAGGAAGGGAAGAAAATCGAAGGACGGAGCAAATTTTTGGATATTTTATTTGTTTTGGTTATTGCTGTAATACTAATGCCAGCTGGCATTTAAAAATTGAAAGGTATCATCAAAGAAATAGGCCATTTTTAGTTTTTTTTTTTCAGGAACACAACTACGTCATACGTGTCGTTGAATCATAAAAATACAAAATATTTAACTTTTTGTCGGCAATAAAAATTAATTTTGTGTGGATTGGAATGTCTCCAAGACTCCAAAAAGATAAAAAAAATCTTAATTTGGTAGTTGTTTGTAATTTTACTAAATAAATCCAAATGTATATAATATGTGGTCATATGGATATCAAGGTAAAATTTCCTAGTAATTTTCATATTATTTTAAGTAATAGTTAAACATATCTTAACAAATCTGGAAAAAAAAATATCTTCACAAATTTACCATAAATTGGCATTTTATTAATTTATTAAAATATTTTGGACGGTTATATTTGTTGTCATGAGAATGTCAGTAGCGTTTGACTGTCAGTTACTACAAAATACAAAATACAAAATTCGACTACTAGACCAAATTAAACTATATTTATGCAATTTTTAACCATCTCCTAGATGCTAGCTTCTTACCACAAAACAGGGTTACGAAGGTATCAAAGCAAAGAAAAAAGGAAGTTCTTATTGTGAGTATGTTTCATATTCAAATTAAATGTGTCAACATTACAGAAAGAAGAGTTGGTTTAGCGAGAGGAGAAATGGAGATAGTGTTTAAAGCTCGCTCACAAAATGATACATAGTTGTTGAATATGATGTTTCGTAAAATTAGTTAAGATATATTATCCTTCAAAATAGAGTTAGTGTTGAAAATAATAAAATATTAAAAGTAGAGAAGTGGAGTGAGTGACGAGAGGAAGTTCACTTCTTCTTATGTTGGTGTTATGTTCTTATTAGTTATTACAAAGAATGAAAACATGTATGTATAGCCTTATGAAAATTGGAGAGTAAGTCACGTGGAGTAGGGACAAAGTAACTTGGAGTGGGGAGCAATGATGGATAATCACAACTATGTTTATCTGTATTACTCTCTTTTGATTGTCCATTACGAGTAGAGTATTCTCTTCTTAAAACTTTATTATTGAAAAATTTATTGGGATAAAAAGCATAACAATGGAAAAAGAGAAAAGTGGCACAATCTATTTTACAAAAGACAAGTATACTCTTTTCTTATATAAATCTCGTGAATAACGCATTCTGATACTTTGAATATGTTTTCTAAATATTGTATTAGGAAGCGCCTTTGTGAAGAGATCTGATGCGTTGTCACTTGAGCGAATGTATTGGATATCAATTTCTTGATTATTTTCGAGTTCTTAGGTATAAGATAAAAATCTTGAGAGGGGAGTATATTTTGTTCTGTCGCTTTTGATAAAACTTTATTTAATTTAGGCGATACATGTAGCATTATTTTCATAAATGGTTGTCGCCTCTTTATTTATACCTACTCCACTTACTTCTTTAATGTGATAGATCATAGATTTAAGCCAGATGCATTCTCTACATGCTTCATGGACGGCAATGGTTCTGTATGGTTTGAGGAAGTGGTAACTAGCATTTGCTTTTATGAACGCCACAAGATCGATGTTCCTCCAACTGTGAAAACATATCCGGTTTGGAATCGAGCTTTATGCAGATCTGATAAATATCCTGCATCTGCAAAACTAACTAAACCAAACTCGAATTTTATAGGATAGAATAATTCTAAGTTAGTTGTGCCTTGAAGATAACAGAAAATGTGTTTGATAGCATTCTAATGTCTCCGAGATGATTTGTATCTTGTAAAAAAATTAATAGCAAATGCTATATCTAGTCTTATATAATTCGCAAGATACATAAGTCCACCGATAGCCCTCATATAAGGTACTTTGGGACCAAGTATTTCTTCGTTATCTTCATAAGGTTTGAATGGATCTCTCTCAACATTCAGAGTTTTATTTACCATTGGAGTACTCAAAGATTCATTTTATCCATGTAAAAGTGTTTTAGGATTCTTTTAACATAGTTTGATTGATGCACAAATATTCTATCTTGAAAATGCTCTGTCTCGAGCCCAAGATAAAATTTTGTCTTTCCAAGATCTTTTATCTCGAACTCTTCTTTCATATGAGTTCTTGCATCATCAATCTCCTTTGGAGTTCTAATTATATTTAGGTCATTAACATATACAGCAATGATCACAAACTCTGATGGAGATTTTTTGATAAAGACGCAAGAGCATATTTTATTATTTACATACCCTTTCTTCAATAGGTATTCGCTTAAGTGATTGTACCACATACGTCCGAATTGTTTTAATCCGTAAAGTGATCGATGTAACTTGACTGCACATATATCTCTAGACTTTGAGTCTAGTGCCTCAGGGATCTTAAATCCTTAAGGATTTTCATGTATATATATCATTATCTAAAGATCCATATAAATATGCTGTCACTACATCCATAAGGTACATATCTAGATTTCTAGATGATGTTAGGCTCATTAAGTACCTGAATGTAATTGCATCCATGACCGTAGAATATGTTTCTTCACAATCAACTCCTGGTCTTTGAGAAAAACCTTGTGCAACAGTCGGGCTTTATATCGTGTAATCTCATTTTTCTCATTTTTTTTTCTCACGAAAACCCATTTGCATCCAACATGTTTAACATCATCAGATGCAGTGACGATAGGTCCAAAGATATTTCTTGTATTGAGGGAGAGCAATTTAATTTGCATGGCACTTTTCCATTTCTCCCAATCATGTCTTTTTTAGTTTTCTATCTTGGTCATAGTTAATGGAAATCTCATATTGTTTTGTATGATCTTCTCCCCGAGGACTTACCTCTTTTTCTGGTTCCTCTAGAACCTTTTTATTTTCGTCTCCCATTTTTTTTTTCTTTTAGAGATTTTTATCTTTAGAGCCCATTGACCTCCTACGTTTCAATTGAACTTTAGGTTCATTTGCTTTGCTCCCATCGAAATCCTCTTTTGGAATTTTAACTCTTGATGGGGCATTTGCAGCGGGGATATAAGACTTTGTCACTCTTTTTGTATCTATGAACACATCTGATATTTGATTTACAATATTTTGTAAATGTACAATCTTTTGTACTTCCCTTTCGCGTTCTTTAGTAGGAGGATCAAAATGTATCAAGGATGGTGTAAACCATGTAATATCTTTTGCACTTGTTTAATTCTTCCCCCTAACGCTAGAAATTCATCCTCTTTAAAATGACAATCGGCAAAACATGCTGTAAACATATTACTAGTTTGTGGTTCAAGATATCGAATTATTTTCTATGATTCATAACCGACGTATATATCCAATCTCCTTTGTGGCCCCATTTTTGTTATTTGTGGTAGGGCTATAGGAACATAAACCGCACATTCAAAGATACGTAGATGGGATACATTTGGTTCTTGACCAGATTTTAATTGTAAAAGGGAATATGTATTTTGAGTGCTTGATCTTATCTAGACCAATACTGTAGCATGCAAGATTGCATGACCCCATATAGAAATTGAGAGTTTTGTTTTCATTATTAACGGTCTAGCAATGAGTTGTAGCCGTTTAATCAAAGATTTAGCCATGCCATTTTATGTATGAACATGAGAAACCAGATGTTCAACATCGATTCCCATTGACATACAATAGTCATTAAAAGCTTGTGAAGTGAATTCACCAGTATTATCAAGCCTGACTTTCTTTATGGCATAATCAAGAAATTGTGTCTTTAACCTGATTATTTGGACAATGAACTTAGAAAAGGCCGTATTTCGTGTTGTCAATAGACACACATGTGACCTAGATGCATCAATCAATACTAGAAAGTATCGAAACGGCCCGCATGATGGTGGATAGGACCACATATATCACTATGTATTCTCTCTAAGAATACTGGAGATTCATTCCCAATTTTGGCTGGAGATGGCCGAATGATGAGTTTTCCTAGAGAACATGCATCACATGAAAACTCACAAAATTGAAAAATCTTCTGGTTTTTCAATGGATGGCCATTAGAAATTTGCACAATTTTTTGCATCATGACTGAACCAGGATGTCCAAGTCTTTCATGTCAGACTTTAAATGTATCATTATATTCTGTGGCATATGATGCCACCATGTGAATCTTTGGGCAATATAAACCAGAAGATAACATCGATAATTCTTCTAATATATGTTTCCTCTCTTTTGTAATGCAAAGATATTCAATGCCATTTTTATTCAGAGTCTCTATATGATATCCATTTTTGTGCCATCTCTGAAACTTATCAAATTTCTATGAGACTTAGGTGAATATAATGCATCACTTATTTAAAATTTTGTTCCTCTTGGCATTGATAAAATTGCTCGAGCCTATAATTATCTTTGCATTTCCTAAAATAGTATTCACGCTTCCAGCGGAATCTTTTATTTTGAGAGAGGAGAAGTATTTTTCATTTTTAGGAATTGTATGACTCGTAGCACTGTCTGCTAGACATATATCTCCATCCTCAATCTCAAATTTTGACATTTTTTGAAAATTTGATCAGAGGAGGTTCGGTTGGATCGGAGCTTATTCATGCTGATAACGTGTTAAAAATAATAAAATATTAAAAGTAGTGTTAAAGCTGAAGCTCATGTGATTCAATTTCAAGGAGATGTCTGGTTTAGTGTTGAATTGAGATTGAAGAGCTGGTAATATTCCGGTCTAAATCAAGATGGTTTAATTTTGCTTTAAACGGTGAGTTTTATGATGAAGTATGTGTAAAGAGAAACTTTTGATCGCGACAGAGTCTTCCCTTTGTCTAAGAGTATAAATACTCTGCTTCATTTCATTATAGGTTAAGATTGAGACCTGAAAATTTGAGAGCTTGTTTTGAGTTGTTGCTCTTGTGTTATTTGAGCTGTAATCTTTCATCTCTGATTAATATATTCCCTGGATTGATCCGGCCCCAGACGTAGACACTATTACACCGATAGGTCGAACTGGGTTAACAATTTCCTGTGTTCATGTTTCTTTTCATACTTTGTTTTCTTTATCTCTGTTCAATATGAAACAACGTGAGACAGAGGAAAAGTGTGAAGTGAGAGATTGTGTCCGTTGGTAACAAAGTGGTATGAGAGCATCAGGTCTTGAAGAAAGGTTTGAGCTTTAGTGAGAAAACATCAAGTTTTATCTTAAAGCTTCAAGATTTGTCTTAAAGTTTCAAGCTTTGGTCAGAATGTTCAAGTTTTGTCTTAAAATCTCAAGCTTTGGTCTGAATCTTCAAGTATTGTCTTAAAGGTTGAAGCTTGGTTATAAGTAGAGAAGTGGAGTGAGCAGGGGCGGACCCACTTTTATTTTTGTGGGGTCAACTGACACCTCAAAAACGTAAATTTTCCTTTATTATCATATGTACACGTTATGTTTGAACCCGGACAAATTTAATTAGATGAACCCACAAAAAATATTCCTCTTTAACTTTTTTTTTTTTTTGTATCTAGACCCCATAAAAGCGAAGCTCATTATGATAATTGACCCAAATAAAAAAAATTATTAAACTCACCTGTTTGAACCCACTAAAAAAAATTTCTAGGTCCGGCCCCTGGGAGTGAGTGACGAGAGGAAGTTCTCTTCTTCTTATGTTGATGTTATGTTCTTATTACAAAGAATGAAACACATGTATTTATAACCTTATGAAAATTGGAGAGCAAGTCACGTGGAGTATAGACAAAGTATTTTGGAGTGGAGAACAAGCCTTTTGTGATGATGGGATAATCACAACTATGTTTATCTGTAGTAGTTATAAAAGAAATTGATATACCAATAATCCAAAATAAACCACATTCTTTTATACGTATAAAATTTCCAATTTGAGCTACACTTGAATTAATCTCCGGAATTTTGGAACGGACTCGACCGAACTAAATACTTTCAAACCGTCTCGGGTTTGGTTTTACTGAAACAGTCCGTTTGACACCGAATAAAATCAGTGTTACATCACTGGCCGTCAATATCAAAGGGCTTATCATAACTATGATGAGCTCGACCACAGCTGATAGAAATTCTTATATTACAAAATCAGAATTGTATTTCTTACAAAAAAATAAAGCCATGTCTGAAAATTTTGATATTTGAAGGGAATCAACAGTCGGGTTGGTGAAAAGATTTGATCGTTAAGGGTTTTCATCGTCCTCCGTAAATTTAACCTAGGTCAGTATGATTCTCCTGTATCTTGCCGCAATTATTCAAATTGCCGCTATTTTTGTTTGACTTTTGCCTTTTTTTTTTTGTTTATGAACTTGGGATCCGCGTGAAACACTGTCGATTTTGAAATTGATTTTAGAAATTGGGGTTGAATTCAGTAATATCCTATTTATTTTTTAGAATTTCTTTCAAGTAGTTGAGTTTGGCAATTTTTGTACTTCTGTTATAGAAATTGATTTTTCTGGGGGTTTTTTTGTTACATTTAATTAGCGAATGTAAAACTGGAATTGAGGTCTGATCTCGAATTTTGATAGTTGTTAAAAAAAAAAGAAAAAATCAGATTCCGGATAAGCTTTGATCTCTTAGCACTGAAAAAAGGATTTTTGATAGTTTTTGTGGAGCTCTTTTGATGTGTTCTTGTGTTAGTGTTAATTGAAGATTGGCTCATTTTTTAATTATGTATGATAAAAGCTTGATGTTATCATTAGAATACTCAGAACTTTGTCTATCTCTTTCTGATAACTTGCCCTCTTGATTTTTCTCTTAGCATTTAGCTTTCTTGTGGAAGGAAAAAAGATAGAGAAGATAGTTATCAATGGCAGATATTCCTGGATACCTTCGCACTTGTTTGGATATGGGGAAGATAGCTTTCTTAGCAATCCTAGTTTCAGGAGGGATTGTTTTACAGATTCTGGTATCCTGATAAATTCTTACAACTCGTATACTGTCTGTTTATGTTTCTTAGATTCATACTTATGCTTAAAAACCTTTTCTTTTCTAATTTTATTCCAGGCTTGTGCTTTGTTTGATAATTGGTGGCCAATGCTAAGCGGTGAGTTGTTTTACTCGACCTTCAATATCTCTTTGTTTGTGAACTCTAACTTCCCTAGCTTGATCTTTAGCTGGACTTGAAATTGCATATTATATCGGTGACTACTTGCTTTTAGCCGCAGCGATTGTTAAATCTTGTTTGGTTATGTAAAAAATTCGTCATTGATTGGCTTTTAAGTTAACCTCTTACTTGAGATTACTCTAAATCTAATTTTTGATGTGTAGCGATAATGTATGTGCTCCTCCCAATGCCTTTGCTCTTCTTTGCTGGATCAGACAGTACATCTCTATTCAACGAATCAGACAATAGGTACGGCATTTATATATACTCATCGATTATGTTTTTCGGGTATACGTTTATGTTTATACTAAATGTGTATTGTATCCAAATGAACCAACAAGGCGATATTCCTCTTTCTAAGTCTTGACATATTCAAGACTTGCCAAACTTATATGAACATATTTTTTTTGTACATTCAGTTGGATCAATGCAGCCAAGTTCTTGACTGGTGCATCAGCTGTTGGAAGCGTCGCAATACCTTCGATTCTAAAACACGCTGGACTCATCGGTTGGGGCGCATTAGCCTTCGACCTCTCTTCTTACATTGTCTTCCTCGTCGCTATTCTATGTTACGTTGGAATAGGAGATGGCAATGAGAACTACTACAGCTACATTTAAAAAGCGCACACAGATTCATCATCATTAGTTTCAACCTCAAAGTCTTAGCCTTTTACCACTTCCCGGATCAACTCACTCAGCTGATTGGTTTATTGAGAAAACAGATATGATTAGATTTATCACAAGTTTAGGGTTTTTGTTTCAAGTGTATGTAAGTAATGAATGAATGGTTGTAAGATCAAAGATGAAATATTTATGTGGTTTTGTTTGGCTTTGGTGTATAGAACATATTTTATCATTTAGAAATGTTTCATTTTCTTGTTTATAATATTTTTTTCTATTTTTAAGGGAAAATACAAAAGCTTTACTTTAATTAGGTTTATAAGCATTTTTTAAAGGGGGAACAGAGTGCAAATTTGTTTGAATGCGAGCTCTCTGTGTTAAGAAAGTTTGTTGCTTTCTCTCGAAACTATCACTCAATTCTTCGATTTCTTGTCGTCGATCCATTGGAAATGCGATATCGAACTACGGAAGCCATCGTCGAGGTTTCTCTAATGAAGAAGTTCTTATTCTTCGTCGTTTATCTGAAGGTGGTCTTCTACATGCACGCCACCTGCTCGACAAAATTCCTCAAAGAGGAAATATTAGCCGTGTCATTTACTGGACTTCGCTTCTTACGAAATACGCGAAAGCTGGATACTTAGATGAAGCAAGGGTTTTGTTTGAAGTAATGCCGGAGAGAAATATCGTCACTTGCAATGCGATGTTGACGGGTTATGTCAAATGCAGGAGACTGAACGAGGCTTGGTCGTTGTTTCGGGAAATGCCGAAGAATGTTGTTTCTTGGACTGTTATGCTTACTGCTCTTTGTGATGATGAAAGGAGTGAGGATGCAGTCGAGTTGTTCGATGAAATGCCTGAGAGAAACGTGGTTTCGTGGAACACGTTGGTCACGGGTTTGATTAGGAATGGGGATATGGAGAAGGCTAAACAGGTTTTTGATGCTATGCCTAGTAGAGATATAGTGTCGTGGAACGCTATGATTAAAGGGTATATTGAGAATGATGGAATGGAGGAAGCGAAAGTGTTGTTTGAGAGTATGAGTGAGAAGAATGTAGTTACTTGGACGGTATGGTATATGGTTATTGTCGATATAGTGATGTTGAAGAAGCTTATAGATTGTTCTGTGAAATGCCTGAGAGAAATGTTGTTTCTTGGACTGCTATGATTAGTGGGTTTACTTGGAATGAGTTCCATAGAGAAGCGTTGCTGCTTTTTCTTGAAATGAAGAAGGATCTTGATGCGGTATCACCGAATGGTGAGACTCTAATCTCTCTTGCTTATGCTTGTGGTGGTCTTGGTGTTGGATTTCGCCGTATTGGCGAGCAGTTGCACGCACAAGTTCTATCTAACGGTTGGGAAAATGTGGATCATGATGGAAGGTTGGCGAAAAGTCTTGTTCATATGTATGCATCATCTGGTTTGATTGCTTCAGCGCAGTGTCTGCTCAATGAGAGCTTTGATTTGCAGTCTTGTAACATTGTGATCAACTGCCATCTAAAAACCGGGGATTTGGAACGAGCTGAAACTCTGTTCAAGAAAGTCGAGAACTTACACGACAAAGTATCTTGGACATTGATGATCAATGGGTATCTAGATGCGGGAGATGTATTGAGAGCATTTGATCTGTTTCAGCAACTTCATGATAAAGACGGGGTTACATGGACGGTTATGATCTCTGGTCTTGTTCGAAACGAGCTTTTTGCAGAAGCTGCGTCTCTATTGTCAGATATGGTGAGACATGGTCTGAAACCGTTGAACTCCACTTACTGTGTTCTTCTTAGTTCCGCTTCGAATCTTGATCAAGGGAAGCATTTACGCTGCATGATTGCAAAGACGATGGCTTGTTATGATCCTGATCTCATCCTTCAAAACTCTCTCATCTCTATGTACGCAAAATGTGGAGCCATAGATGATGCTTATGAGATATTTTCAAAGATGGTCCAAAAAGATACAATTTCATGGAACTCCATGATCATGGGGTTATCGCATCACGGCTTAGCGGACAAAGCTTTAAAACTATTCAAAGAGATGCTTGATTCAGAGATGAAACCAAATTCTGTAACGTTTCTCGCAGTCCTTTCAGCTTGTAGCCACTCTGGACTAATCACCAAAGGTTTAGAACTATTCAAATCGATGAAAGAAACATATTCAATCCAACCGGGGATCGAGCACTACATCTCGATTATAGACCTATTAGGCCGAGCCGAGAAACTAAGAGAAGCAGAGGAATTCATATCAACTCTGCCTTTCACTCCAGACCATACAGTCTACGGTGCATTGCTAGGCTTATGCGGACTCAACTGGAAAGATAGAGATGCTAAAGGCATAGCGGAACGAGCTGCAATGTCGTTGCTAGAGCTAGACCCGGTAAATGCACCGGGACACGTGGCGTTATGCAACTTATATGCGGGTTTAGGGAGGCATGAGATGGAGAAGGAGATGAGGAAAGAGATGGGGTTAAAAGGTGTGAAGAAGACAGCAGGATGTAGTTGGATTGTGGTTAATGGAAGAGCTAATGTGTTTCTCTCTGGTGATAAGTCTTCTTCTGAAGTTGTTCAGATTATTTTGCCAATCTTTTTTGGTAATGAAATGCTTGAGAAAGAAGAAGAGAAACTGTTAGATTCTCTGTAAGCACATATGTTCGCTTTTGTTTGTCAAATTGTTTTTTTTTTTTTTTTTAGTATTGCAGTTAAATCTGTATAAACTTAGGAAATTGGCGACCAAATAAATAGAGTTTAAATTAGGAAAAATTTCATAAAAATACACCAACTATTTATCTATACCCACAAAAATACATGAACTAATTTTTTTTTCCACTAAAATACACAAAATCTTAAATTGTATCTAATAAACAACCAAGAGTTGATCAAAAAAAATATCCATTAATATTTTAATCAAAAAACATTTTTTAAAATTCTGAAAATATATACAACTCTTAAAAAATCAAAGAACTGTGGAAAATTTTTAAGTAATTCTAAACTAGTTTTAAACAAAAAAATTGAACTTGTAAAGTTTGGGATTTATAAATAAAATTTTCAAAAAACATAGTACATTCCTAATACTCTTTGAAACTTCTAAAAATTCTAAAAGCTAAAATATAAAATTTTAGATTCAACATAAAATTCCCATAATATAGTTACCACTGTTTTTTTCAAAAACAAAATTTAAACAATAGCATCATAAAATAATATTACTTTTAAATAAATGATTTTCCATGTTATTTAGACGAAAGTGTTATGTGAAAATACAATAACATAAGAAGTTGTATATAATTCTGTCACATGTAGTTTTTCTGTGAAAGATATAATATATATAAATATTTTGTTTAAATGTTTCTAATTTTATAATTTTTTTAAATATTAGAAACTTTATCTATTTTTGATTTTTTATTATTTATAAATCAAAAATTTTAAAATTTTGATCATTTTATTTTTGAATCATTGAAAGAATAAAATTTTTGCAATTTTTAAGATTTTATTTAGACTTTTATATATATATTTGAAATTTTGAAAATGTTTTTAACTATAACACTAATGGATATTATTTTTCTCCAACTCTTAGGTGTTTAATGGATACAATTTTAAGAGTTTTTGTATTTTAATGGAATAGATAATTAGTTCATGTATTATTTTGGGTACTTTAAAAGTTCATACATTTTTGTGGAAATAGATAAATAGTTCGTGTATTTTTATGGAAATTTCCCTTTAAATTATCACAATAATGGAGTTTTAAGTGAAAGTAATTTTAAAATATCCTGAATCTTTAATAATAAGATTGAAATGAAAATATATAACTCTTAGATAAATTAATCGGTTTTAAATGGTTTCAGAAGCAAGAAGAATCATAAACATAAAACGTAACCGGATTTAAATGGTTTGCATGTTGAGACAATACAGTTCCTGAACTGTGAACACATGATGATAACATGTGAAACAGTAACATATATAAAACTTTTTTGTTGCAAGATCTAAAACAAAACCATTTTAAAACTGTAGTAATCCACCAATAAGTGAAAGCTAACAAATACTTGGAAGGAATATTACAGTACTTCCAATTTGAACTCAGGACACTGAGTCCATTAAATATTCAATCTAGGAACAAGAATTTGAACGAAAAAAAAAAAACTTAATTAGATAAAAGGCAACATGAAGCAAACAAAGAAGAAAGCCAAACGACGAAAGAATGCAAAGGGGAACTAAGACCAAACTGGGAAAATAGCTAGGTAGAATGCAAAGGCCAAGGTTCAACCACAGAATCCAATTGTTTACTGATCAACTTATTTCCCACCACAACATAGATCCAAGCCCGACCAGTTTCATCACAAGAACACATGACCAGCTTTTTACCGTCGATGAAGTAACTTGGCTCAGCGTAAGATTTGGTCTGAACTAAACTCGGTAAATTTGGAATTGACACTTCCATGAACTTCATCCATTTAGCATTTTGACCATAGAAATTATCAACCTTGTTCTCGGTCACCCAAATATTAATCTTCTTTGTTACAGCACTGCTTTAACAACGAAAACCGATCTTCCCTAAAAACCCTAAGGACAAGTGCATCGCGTTGATGGTTCTTCCTACATGGTATACCACAAAACTTGAAGCATTTTTCACTCGAAAAATCGAAGCAAACTATGTAGAACAAGAAGGGATGAGTCTTGTCATAACAAGCAACCCAATACAAAGTTCCATTCAGCGATGCACTTTTTGTTTCGTCTACCTTTATGCGACGTTGTCCCTGAGTAATATTGGTACTAACTATTCTATAATTTTCTTGGTCTTTGCACGCATCAGAGGCTAAGTCATGGATTATCCATTCATTGGTAGAGCCCAAGTCCTTCTTATAAACCGAAAGGGCCTTGAAAACAATTTCACCAACTCTCCTATTATTTTCATAACCTATGCCAGCGAATATAAAACTAGGTTGGTTAACCTTGATCTTGGGGTCAATGTATCTAGTCTGTCTTATCCAAGGGTTCCAAACCACGGCTTCCCTTCACCCATGCCACATAGCAAGAACCCATTGGAATCGACCAAGCTTTTAGGTATATGAGATTTTATACCAAATATTTAGGGTTAACTCACGCACCTCTATCTTGGGATTGACGCTAACCAAATAAATCTTAGATGTAGTTGTTAAAATGAATCGAAACGTCTTCTTGTGATTGTTGATGAATGCCTTGTTGTCAAAGAGAGTGTTCCATCGTTTGCAAACGGTTTTGAATCGGATAAGAGAAGTAGGAGGGACATGAAAGAGGATCTCTTCCACCATATCCCATGGAAGCTTCTCCTTGTTTGCCATTTTAAATCACTCTTTTTTTTCAGACCGACTACGTTACTTATATGAATGTTCCCAATTAGGGTTCAACCGATTGTTCATGAATATCTTCAAAAATCCAGAATTTACTCTTTTAATCTTTCCAAAACAGTAATCTACAGTATATTCAAAGAGATGATTTTTGTAAAGAAAAGTTTACTGTTACCATATTTATATCGACTAAGAATATATATTAAAAGGGATGGTTTTTGTAAATAAACGTTTAATGTTACCATATTTATATCTACTAAAGACTACTATACATATTAAAGGAAAAATTTCATAAAAATACACTAATTATTATTGATTTTTATTATAATGCATAAACTATTGGGATACCAAAAAAATACATAAATTATACTAATATTTAAATTGTACCAATTTAACACCCAAGAGTTGACCTAAAGTAAAATAAATTTATTTTAATTTAAAAAATTCGGAATTTTTTTTATTTTAAACACCGAAAACCCCAATAAAATTTTAAAAATTTGTAAAACTCTAAAATAATAAAAATAATAAAAATAGTAATACTAAGACTTAAAAAAATTCTGTATTCATAAATAAAGACCCAAAATTAGATAAAACTCCTAACACTCTTTAAACTTTTATGAATTTAAAAATATATATAGGTTATATGTCATGCGATCATGATTTTAATTTTTTTTTTTATGAAATAATGATTAGCAGTTTGCAATATAAGATTATATGCTACCATTGATATTCTTTGAGTTATGGTCATATTTCAACTATAACTCAAAAATGTTACCAATCATGATGTTTAAAACAAAAAATGAAGTTGAGTTTGAGTTAGGATGATGTATGATTGATGTCTTTTTTTTAATTTTTTTAAATTTTTTTTTTTTTTTTTTTTTTTTTTTTTTTTTTTTTTTAAAATAATATGTATATTTGTGTTTTTTTTTTTCCTTTTTTTTTTTTTTTTTTTTTTTTTTGTTTTTTTTTTTTTAAATTTTTTTTTGCTATTTTATTTATAAAATAACTCCAAAAAATGTTTTAAAAAAAATATAAGATAACAATTTACTTGTTACCTAAAATCTTCAATCAGAGCCAATATTATTTTTTGTTACGTAAAATCAAAATAACAAATGGAAGAT
>CM051363.1:11346023-11371023 GCA_028015245.1 Cardamine occulta | reverse complement strand
GTATAAGAGTCATATCCTTAATTACTTATAGTTTATTTTTGTTTAAATGTTTTTCTTCATGTATATAAATACTAAACAATAGTAATCCTTATATTATGAACATCAAACCAAATTTAGAAATAATATAGTTAAGATCAAATAATTTCATAGTATTAATTTGAGCATTATTTTTCTTCTGAAATGACTAACATCCATATGTGAAACTTTTAATCTATGTTTCAAATGTCGGTCGACTAATCGATTTGCCGGTCTATTAATCTCGTTCTAGTAATTAGTCGACTCTTATTTAAAAAAAAAACCATTATATCAAAAGATTTTTAGTTCGAATTTCTTTTAGAATTAGTTATGAACCCAATATATATACACCCAATAAAATTTTACTTTGTATTGTTTGGAATTTTTTTTATTTAAATCTAACAAAAGTTTAAAAGAAAATCTTGAATCCGTTTGATCATTGGATCCCCCAACTAACCTCTCCTTTATATGTAGTTGTTCTATAAATCACTAAACTAAATTGATTGACTAGTCATCATCTACTGATTACTTAATCCCATAACCGGCTAATTTGTTGGTTTATCAAATTAATAGGTTAACTGGTTACCACATAATGGTCAATCATGTGGTTTGTTATTACTAGTCTAGATTAGTATACTGGTTAATTCCAGTCATTTTAACTCGGAGTGATTGATTACCTTACTTAGTTTAATTTTGAATAAACCGATGTAATAGAATACTTGTGGTGAAATTATATTTATATATATTTTGTGTCATGTACTAAGAAAAAGAAAGTGTCTAGTAGAGATTTTAAGAACCAAGGCACAAATAATTGAATAAATTGCTTGGTTGTAAAATTTACACGTATAGATGCATATGTACCATCTTGTTCAATTCGATGTTTTTGTCAGTGTTCAATTCGATGTTATTTATAATGATTTTGATATTTCGTTTGTTGGTCCACACAAGAGAAAATGGATAATTAAAGCTGGAAAACTAAAATTTGACAAAACAAAAAGGAGAAGTAATGTCGGTGTCATTGATTTAAAGTAACATTAACAAAACAAAGTTCACTGGAGACATGAATCAAACAAAGAGAAAATGTAGAAAATTGTAGGCATGCTTGTTTTAATTAGGTTATCTGACGAAGTTCTCTGTCGGTAGAAATTCTACTTCTAGATTGCAATAAACCACTGATCATTATAGTATTAGGTACTTAAGTTTTATATAAAGATAATCTTATGATTGTATATAAATTGAAAACAATTTTTATTGCAAATTTATAACGAGATCACCAATTTCATCTATCCAAAATTTTTGTTTGTGAGTGTCGTCGATTTGTTCAAATTTAATTCTTTTGTTTCTGATTATCATGACCTATAGAGTGAGCAATTAGCACTATCAGTAGTTATATGGTTCATTTGAAAATTAAGAATAAGATAGTTTCTAAGGAAATGCTTAAGAAACATGGACAAATCTGGGATCTTGGATGTGGAGAATGCTTCTCAAGTACTGACACATGTTAATGAGTTTCATCGAAAAGAAATTAAAAGTGGTATGCAATATTCTTTATGGTCTGATAGATGATGCTCTCTAAAACTACGGGTATGATTGGTAAACATTAGAATAAATGAGAGTAATTAAGATGAGATGAATTGAGAATACAAAAAGGTTACTCCACAATTTTTCACTATCTCACATGACTAACAAAATTACTCCAATGCCAATGTAATTGATGAGATAAAGTTAGTAATATTTATTTTTTCTTTTCCCCATGAATTGACACTTTTTATCTGAAGTGAGAGTAAAATACTTTTTTACACCCATAAAGATTATTATAACTGAGCTATCAAATCATACCCTATATAACTTTTTTGCGCGACCTTATATTGACTTATGAATCACATCATCAGCTACTGTAGCATAAGCATTAGCTACGCATCGCCAGAGGTGACATATAATGGAGACTCTAAATTTTGTTGAAGTAGAGATAGAAAAGATTAGACTCAATGGTCCTAGCCACATTATAGACATAGTGTGGCAAAGGAAGAAAATTCACATCAAGATTCTCATTAAAGGAGACATGGACCACTTCTCTTACCTTGATTCCATGTCTCTTTGGGTGTTGCATTAGAGAACCACACTCCCCTGTGCCAAAGAATGGTATAGGAGAGTGTGGTTCTTTAACGAAACACCTAAGTATTTTTTTATTGTTTGGTTAACAGTGCATAATCGACTTACTACATGAGATAAAATACTGGTTTGGAATGTAGGAATTGATCCAAAATATGTGTTTTGTCAAGCTCCAACTGATACGCATGACCACATTTTTTTATTGTAGCTATTCTTCACAAGTATGAGAATGACTGAGTAGAGAAATTCTTGATAGCAGATACACATGCAGATTTAGAGATATTCTCTCTATTATATCTTATTCAACTATGAGCTGCACACCCCGGTTGGTAATGAGGTATGTATTCCAAATCTCTATTCATACCATTTGAAAAAAAATACAATTGAAGAAGACATGGAGAAATCTCTATTCAACCAAACTGTTTAAAAGGAGCATAGTTCATAATCGTCTATCCTCCCTTCATGATCCACATTCAACAGACTCAAGTGAAGGCTGGTTTGCATCTAAAAGCTTATCACCACACTGGTCAAATCAAATATTCTATGCTCTGTTTTTTCAAAATTTGTTTCTATTAAAATTTGAACAAAGACTGCATCCTATATAACAAAGAGTTTTTTCATTCATACAAAACAATATGCCAAATAGATGAATGTTGGAAAACCTCATATCCTATTTTCGGGTTGGGATAAAATTTTTTTTATTACCATATCATAAAAACGGTATTTGTATGGTGGAGTAAAAAAGGAGAAGTCTCTCACAATTACAAAAATACATAGATAAGAAGCTTTCATATGAATTATGACAAACATTTCATATTGGATATAAATTGTCTTGATTACGAGCCAGACTTTTAACTGATAAAATGGCGCAATAACATGATGAATGATCAGTATCTCCAACTTGTTAGACAAATTCATTTTTCTTCGAATATATTTGGTAGTATTTCTCGAATCAAATGACAAGATTAGTTGTTTAACTCTTCAGTTCAAACTAGATTTACTAATTTTGTTTTGTAGACTTTGTTCTTTTATTTGGGTCACCAATTAGAGAATTTTTTTAAATTTAAATATGTCATTGATAACAGAATAAAATAAATTATATATACGTTTTCCACATAAAAGTTCCTTTTCAATCGTAATTTATGCAATAATACTTTTAAAATAGTTAAACTATTTTTTGAGTAACGGATTTATCGTTTATCATATACATCATACATTTTTTAAAGAGATTATTTGCTAAAATACCTTAAATTTTGTCAAACTTTTGCAAATTACACCATAATTTACAAGATTGGAAATCTACCTTTTATGTTAAAACAAAATGACATTTTTGTACTTGTTAATAACTTAAAACTAAATATGTATATATATATATATATATATTGACTATTTAATTTTTATAAATAGTGAAACATAATTAATTTTAATATAATAAAATTTTAATTTTTACATTAATTCGAATTTCAAAAAATAATATTTTTTTATTATTTTGATTTAGTTGAGATTTTAGATATATATATATATATTAAATTAATATTTAATAACTAATATTATGTTATTTTCTATTGAGTTATATTTTAAGAACACAAAAAAACCTAAATATTTTATTTAGTCTAGATGAGTTTTTATAAATTAATTATAAATTTCAAATATATAATAATAAAAATATTTTAGATTTAGTTAAGATTTTAATGTATAATTTATTAATTTTATATAATAATTTTAATTGATAAGTACAATTAAACTGTTTAGATAAAAGATAATTATAGTGTCTATAAAAGGTAAATCCATGAAAGAATAAATTATAAACTAAAATTAAAAAAATATTTAAATTTCAATTTAATTATTAATAAACATTATATTCTATATTGTTTAGTCAACATAATTAATTTTTAATTTATTACAAATTTAAACTATAGGATTAAAATAATATTATGAATTTTATAATTTATTTAACTTTTTACACAAAATTCGCTTTAATAATTATAATTATTTTTTGTTATTTTTAAATTATTTATTAAAAAATAATTTCATGAACATAAAATTAAATTAACTCAATAGTTTAAATAAGTTAACTATGTAATAAATCAACCAATCAAAATATAAGTTAACTGTTATAAACTATTGACTTATTTAAATAAGTGAACTTATATTTTGATTGGTTGATATATTTACATAGTTAACTTATTTAAACTATTGACTTAATTTAATTTATGTTCATGAAATTATTTTTTAATAAATAATTTAAAAATAACAAAAACTAATTATAATTATTAAAACTAATTTTGTGTAAAAAGTTAAATAAATAACAAAATTCATAATATTATTTTAATCCTATATTTTAAATTTGTAATAAATTAAAAATTAATTATGTTGACTAAAAAATTTAGAATATAATGTTTACTAATAATTAAATTGAATTTTGAATATTGTTAAATTGAGTTTTAAATATTATTTTTTAATTTTAGTTTATAATTTATTCTTTCATGGATTTACCTTTTATAGACACTATAATTATCTTTTATCTAAACATTTTAATTGTACTTATCAATTAAAATTATTATATAAAATTAATAAATTATACATTAAAATCTTAACTAAATCTAAAATATTTTTTATTATTATATATTTGAAATTTATAATTAATTTGTAAAAACTCATCTAGACTAAATAAAATATTTAGGTTTTTTTGTATTCTTAAATATAACTCAATAGAAAATAACATAATATTGGTTATTAAATATTAATTTAATATATATATATATATATATCTAAAATCTCAACTAAATCTAAAAAAATAAAAAAATATTATATTTTGAAATTCGAATTAATGTAAAAATTAAAATTTTATTATATTTAAATTAATTATGTTTTATTATTTATAAAAATTAAATAATCAATATATATATATATATATATGTATATATATATATATATATTTAGTTTTAAGTTATTAACTAAAGACAAAAATGTCATTTTGTTTTAACATAAAAGGTAGATTTCCAATCTTGTAAATTATGGTATAGTTTACAAAAGTTTGACAAAATTTAAGGTATTTTAGCAAATAATCTCTAATAACTAACTAAAACCTTCATAATTTTTAATTCCTACGTGGTTATTTAATCTAATGTCGTATACCTAAAAAACAAATTAGTAACAAATCTTATGAGATTTTTTTGTTAAAACAAAATTTTGGGGAAAAGATGTAAAATCTATTTTCTTGTAAATTTTTTCGTCGACCAATTCACGAATTTATTATAGTAAAATTAAACCTCAAAAACAACAACCTTCTCGAAGGGGCACACATAAATTTATATAGGGTAAACAACTAGTGACTTCAAAGTTCAAACAAGAGGTAATTAAAAGACACTTCTAAAAGAAAGTAGAACTAATCCCGGGATAACATAATCTGAAGTCCGTCCAGTATTTTCTTATAATTAAAATTAAACTTTTTGAGTATTTTTATTTTTCATCATGCTTTTTAGTGTTTTTTAAGAAAATATAATTAAAAATAGATATTGGGCATGTGAGTGTCCCATGAAAAATCAGAACCATTCAAATCATCTTCCAAACTTCTATTTATTCTCAACCTTCTCTTCTCTACAACATCCAAGCTTGAACTTGGTTTCTGCTTCTTCTTTCTTCGCCCTTTGTCATAATTCTCTCATATCACTTCCACATAAAAAAGGAAAAAAAAAACAGCAAGAGTAGAGAGAAATATCGCTATTGCTCTCTTCCCAGAGCTAGCATACATATAATCCAATATCATCAAAAATGTCTTGCCTAGAAATTTATAACAAAGACGTAAGTAAATATTTCCCTTCATTTGGTTATTTTGCTTTGATATGAATCAGTTGAAATTGTTGGGCCTTTACTTTTCTTAATTATAAAATTTTGTTTATGTGATTAAGGTTCTTGTTTCTTGAATTTTCTTATAATTTTTTTACAAAAAGCTTTTGATGGCTCAAGAAGAGCATGATCAAAAGCGAATGCTTAGAGTTAGTAGTGCAATGAAAAGTCACGATCTTTAAGTGCGAAATACATTTAGCTCAACATCTTTTCTTTTCTTTTTCTTCAAAAACCTTTTTTAAATAGATAAGCTTTTAATTAAGCACTATAATATTGGCTATATTATAGCTAATCTTCTTTTGTAACACTTCTCTTATATATATGCATGTGTGTGTGTAAGTATTTTTTATTTATTTATTTTGTACTGTAGTTTAAACGTCGAGAATAAATCCAAACAATCTTGAAAGCTGTGTAAATGAAACGAGAATACGTGGCAATGCAGAAAAATAGATTCTAGAATAATCATATCAAAGTTAGAGATTCAGAAATATTTTTTACTTAAAAAAAGGGTCTTAGTTTGTTGTAAAGTTCGGGAAAAATACAAAAACTATCGAATTCATGAATCTTCTTAATGTGAAGAGGACTAAAAGGTGGTAAATAAGTATACATAGGCATCTTTCTATTTATTTATAACGAAAATGATGTGTGTGTATATAAATTAAATAAAATGAAATGAAAATGAAAATATGCAGATAATGAAGAAGAAAGAAGGAGAAGAAGAAACAAGAGATGGGACTGTGGATTTCTATGGTCGTCCCTCTATTCGTTCCAAGTCAGGCCAATGGCTTGCTGGCATCGTCATTCTCCGTATGTCTCTCTTCTCTAATCAAAATTAATTTAAAAAAAAAACAGTTCTCTAAAGCAGAAAATATCTGATTTATATGTATCAAACCAAACTAAATCGAAATTCAAACGAAATATGCTTGATCAACATCTTAAGAAAATATATAATATTTTGTTTGAGTGTTTTTTTCCCCTTTTTCTTCATGTCCTTTTCTCAAAGATACCTCATACAAACTCATGGTCCTCACATAGGTATATTTATTAGGGTCCCTATAAATTATTATCATGTCTTCTCTTTTTTTTTTTTTTTTTTTTTTGGACTCATATATACCACTAATCATTATGTCTTAATACATTGTTTTGTATACATGAACAAGTACACATGTTTATATCTATATATCTGTAACGTATAACTAGTTATCGATTTTGACATAAACAAAAAATGATATCGATATGATGTATATCTAAAAGTGTGTCGATTGATTGATATGCATACTTATCTTTGAGGTAATAAGTTATCAGAAACTAGAAAAGTGACAATAGAACCAACTAAAATAATTAAAACTTAACTTCGAGCTTTAACGTGAACGTGTCAAGATACATCCATGTGTTCGAACGTAGGCTGCATGTTGTGGTAAAATCCTAACCACATGATAAAACAAAATGCATATATTTAATTTATTTATATATATTTTGGTTGTCTAGCTACCTATGATGAAAAATAAGTATTCATAAAATTAAACATATGGGTACTTTTCAATCATCTTGTATGCTTGTCCATAAAACTATAATTCAAACGCAACTAATATGATGTAATAGATCTGAATGATTGAGTGTGTCATTTGAGAATAATTAAATTGAAGAACTTTCAAACTTGTAAGTGATTAATCTATATATGGACAGAGATATTTAGGTTTTCAAAAGCTATCTTGCTAAATTTAACCAAAAAAAGAAAGAAAAGTTATTTTGAGAAAGACGACACTAATATATTTTGAGAAAAGAAGACACTAATATATTAACATAAATGTAAGGAATTTATCCAAAAAAAAAAAAAAAACATAAGTGTAAGGAAAGCATGTGTTAGTGGTATTACGTTGCCTTACACGTAATTACCCAATTCGTCTTTTCATGACGTTGGCTTATGCCAGGTGCACCTTCTTCAAATTTCTCCTAACATTTTCAAATTTTAAAAATTTCTCTTATAAATTGTATTAATATTTTTTATAAATGTTTATATTGTATTTCACACCAAAATAACATTTTCTCTGTATGAAAGGAATATTAATTTCCTTTTCAAATATTTTCTCCATTAAAAATAAAATCTTTACAAAATATTAAAAAGCAATTAAATATTTTTTAGTGGGTTTCCTTTTTTTTTTTTTTTTTGCTTTCATTAAGCTTAGTAGAGTCCACGTAATAGTTATAATAAAAAAAACACATAAGATTATTAGTTAACGATTTGGATTTCCCATGTGGAATCCAGTTTGCTAAAATTTAGTTATATGTATAATTTCATTGTGCTTTAACAAAAAGATTTGTATAATTTCATTGTGCTTTAACAAAAAGATTTGTATAATTTCGTTAATTTCGTTAGAAGGTGGAACAATTATAAAGTAGTCATTAAATACAATCCAACCAAACAAATGTTAACATCACATATTGACGAACACGGAACATACTTGCAATTATTCTCAATCATTCCATTCATTCAGTAGTTTCGGTTTCTTTCAAATCAAAAATAATTTGGTTAACTAGCCAAACCAGTTTCTAATCTAATTTATTAATTGAACCGGTTTAACAGTGAACCAGGGGTTGGCAACGCTAGCGTTCTTTGGAGTTGGAGTGAACTTGGTGCTATTCCTAACGCGCGTTTTGCAACAGAACAACGCAGACGCAGCGAACAACGTTAGCAAATGGACAGGAACAGTTTATATCTTCTCATTGGTCGGAGCGTTTCTTAGCGATTCATACTGGGGACGCTACAAGACTTGTGCTATCTTCCAAGTCATTTTTGTCATCGTAAGTAAAAGCAAAAATATCAAAACCTGATTTATCTTTTCAAAGTCTAAAGTTTAAAACGTTTAAAACGTTTTAAGCTGATTAGAACACTTTCTTGGATGTGAAAAAACGCAGGGAATCTCGTCGCTATCGCTATCATCGTACATGTTCTTGATCAGACCACGAGGTTGTGGTGATGAAGTCACGCCTTGTGGTTCGCATTCCACGATGGAGATCTCAATGTTCTACTTCTCTATATACTTGATTGCATTGGGATATGGTGGTTACCAACCAAACATTGCAACGCTTGGAGCGGATCAATTCGATGAGGAGCATTCTAAAGAAGGGTACTCAAAGATTGCGTTTTTCAGCTACTTCTACCTCGCTTTGAACCTCGGATCGCTCTTTTCGAACACTATCTTGGGATATTTTGAGGATGAGGGAATGTGGGCGCTCGGGTTTTGGGCTTCCACTGGCTCTGCTGTCATTGGTTTGATTCTTTTCCTCGTTGGAACACCGAGATACCGATACTTCAAGCCCACGGGGAATCCTCTTTCGAGGTTTTGCCAAGTTTTGGTCGCTGCTACGAAGAAATCATCAGTGGAGGTGCCATCAAAAGGAAGAGAGGAGATGTATGATGGAGAAAGCGAAGGGAGAAATGCTTCAGGAAACACAGGGAGGAGGATAATGCATACTGATGAATTCAAGTAAGTTGCGAAAAACCATAATTTTCCTATAATACTTCAATGCCATGAAGTGTTCCTAACATGTTTCTTTTGGAATTTCAGGTTCTTGGACAGAGCAGCGTACATCACAGCGAGAGATCTTGATGACAAGAAACAAGATGAAGTGAATCCATGGAGGCTTTGTCCGGTCACACAAGTCGAGGAAGTCAAATGCATTCTTAGACTGATGCCAATTTGGCTCTGCACTATCATCTACTCAGTTGTCTTCACACAAATGGCATCTCTCTTTGTGGAGCAAGGCGCAGCGATGAAGACCACTGTCTCGAATTTCAAAATCCCTCCAGCAAGTATGTCCAGCTTCGACATCCTCAGCGTCGCTTTATTCATATTCCTATACCGCAGAGTTCTCGAGCCACTAGGCAACAGATTCAAGAAGAAGGACGGATCAAATGGAATCACCGAGCTTCACAGGATGGGAATTGGACTTGTGATTGCTGTCTTAGCTATGATTGCAGCCGGGATTGTGGAATGCTATAGGCTTAAGTATGCAGACAAAAGTTGCACTCACTGTGATGGCTCAAGCTCCTTAAGCATCTTCTGGCAGGTAATGAACACAAAACCTTAAACACCAACTCAGTCCTAAAAGGCTAAAACCAAACCACTTACAAAGGAAATTCTGAGTCTTATTAATCTTCTTCTCTTTACAGGTCCCGCAATACTCGTTCATCGGGGCATCAGAAGTGTTCATGTATGTGGGTCAGCTTGAGTTCTTCAATGCACAGACACCAGACGGACTAAAGAGCTTCGGGAGCGCTTTGTGTATGATGTCAATGTCGATGGGAAACTTTGTGAGTAGCTTGTTGGTGACAATGGTGGTGAAGATCTCTTCAGAGGATCACATGCCTGGTTGGATTCCAAGGAATCTTAACAAAGGTCACTTAGACAGATTCTATTTCCTTCTGGCTGCATTAACCAGCATTGACCTGGTGGTATACATTGCATGTGCAAAGTGGTACAAATCTATTAAACTAGAAGGGAAAGATGAGATGATGAGTGATGATGATGAAGATGATACCGAGAGCGACGATGAACAAGCCAAGGATTCTAAAGTCTAACAAATGTGTGTTTTGTTTTCAGTTTTTCGGTGATGTAACAACAAACTGATTGATAAATAAAAGGCTAAATCGGATTAGTCTTTTTTCATTAAACTCCTAACCATAAATACTTTAAGGTCATGTGTTCTGTGAGTTACTCATAAGAGTATCACAACAATTAGGTACTCAGCTAAAACCAGAAAAAAAATCATCAATAACTTTAAAAATCTGTGGTTCTTTGATTCACCGTGAGTGATTCAGAAAAAATATGGATCAAACCGTGTATGAGTAAAAGATTTGTACCACTTTGCACATGCAATGTATAATACAATTTCTCTCTGAGTAAAAGGCAAAAGAAATTGAAGTAAAAGACATCAACCTATCTTTATCTTACGGACTTGTATGAGATGTGTTGATTCTTCACGCCAAATGGGTTGCGCGCCGCTTTGGACAAGAGTTACATGTTGTCCTTTCTTGAGCATATCGTCGTCCTGAGCGATATAATAACAGATACAGAGAAATGTTAACAAAACTGATTCTACTGCATTAGAGAAAATGTAAGGTTTATAGATGCGGAAGGAACATGGTTAATGTACCTGTAAGAGTTTTAGAGACCGGGCATATGTATCCTCTGCATCATCCGAGAACTCCATATATATAGGCATGACACCTTGATAAAGAGCCAGCCTTTGCATTGTCCTTCTCCTAAAGGAAAGAAACCAGCAGATTGGTCAAAACCCAATTCTTCCATTAGAAGTTGCATACATAGGACATTTCCTGAATGGGCAGATAAAGAAACACTTACTGGTTTGTGAAGGCGAAAATTGTTGAGGACGGACGGTAATGGCTTAGAAGCACTGCCATAGATCCAGTTCTCGTGAATACAATTACCGATGTGCTCAGTGTATTCGCCATTATAGAAGCATGAAAAGCAAACATTTGGCCCATATGACCCTGTAGCAAGAATGAAGTATTTTAAATTTACATTTGACTGAAGTATACCACATTTAATGCCGTTTGAGGAAAGTGGGAGTACCTTGTAAGCAGTGGTGCGGGTTGCGGAGGTTCTGACAGGTAGACTTGCCTCAGTTCTCAACGCCACAGTATGCATTACGTTAACAGCTTTCAGCGGAAACCTGACATCAGACAATTTTTTTTTAAATGAGTACATTTCAAGATCACATGATATGTAAGTTCTATTGATGCAAATAGGTAAGGGTGTTTAAGTTTGAAATACGAACTTTCCGTGTGCGGTTTCACCAGAAAGCATGATTGCATCTGCACCTTCACGTACTGCAATTGCAATGTCAGAGACTTCAGCTCTTGTAGGCGTTGGATGATTAATCATACTCTCTAGCATATTTGTGGCAACAATCACTGGTTTATGAATGCTCCTACACCTTCTGATTATCTCTTCCTAAAATCAAGGCAAAACAGCAAAAGCATCAATACTAAGTTACTAATAGAGTCCAAGACAATGTTTCTAAAACCAAGTCTTGGACTTTACCTGTAACAAGGGAACCTCTTCAATGGGAAGTTCAGCTCCAAGATCTCCACGAGCAACCATTGCCTAACAAAGCATTGATAATTATATAAGCTAAAGAAAAACTCAGAACTAAGCATCAATGTATTGAATTCTGATCATATAAAAGACTTTAAAACCAACCCCATCACAAGCAGATATGATAGAAGGAAGATTCTTTATAGAGTCTGCGCTTTCAATTTTCACAATCACCGAAATATCTGCACCACAGGCTATGGAAACAGTAGGAAGTTTCATTAGTTTTTGACTGAAATTTCACCAGTGCCATCGAAGACTGAAGAAAAATGAACATATACTTACATTTGAGATAGTTCTTCAGCTCATGGACAACTTTAGCATCCTTAACAAAGGAAACAGCATAGAAATCAACTTGGTTATCCACTCCAAATTTAATGTCTTCCCAATCTTTATCTGCAATTGAGTTAAAACCAGAGCACGATCATTCAAAAACATCGAATTAGAAACTCTCCTTGATTACTAGAAAAAAAACATCAGCTGGTATCAACCTGTTATGGAAGGAAGAGTCGCACTCTTCCCTCGTACATTCAAGTGACGTCTAGATTGAAGCTCTCCACCATCAATAACTACACATTTCACCAAATCACTAGTCTTCGATTTAACAGCTAGCGACATCATTCCACCTAGTATAAAAGACACACAAGAAACCATCTCTTGTTACAAATGAAACAACAACAAAGACTCCAATAACCACAAAAATACTTACCATCAACCAAAAGAATGTCCCCAACTTCAACATCGTTAACAAAATCATCATAATTCACACTAACGGTATCTTTAAGCGAAACACCTCTCTTGATAGTAAAATTAAACTCTTGTCCCTCTTTTAGAAAAATCGGCTGAGGTACATCTCCACTTCGAACCTCAGGACCCTTCACAAACATAACAAAAATCAATACGATTTTTTTTTCAAAAATACTTCATCAACAAAAGACAAAAAGATATATTTAGATATATACCTTAGTATCCAACATTATAGCAATAGCTTTCTCAACAAACATAGAATTATATTCTTTAACTAAATCAATAGTAATCTGATGAGAAGCATGATCTCCATGAGACATATTCAAACGAGCCACATTCATTCCTGCTTCAGCTAGTTTCCAAATCATTTCTCTTGAGCTTGAAGATGGTCCAATCGTACAAACTATCTTAGTCTTCCTCTTCAAATCATTACTTCTTCTTGAATCAGCCAATTTATATGAATCAACTGAAGAATTTAACATTCCCTATAATAAGGAATCAAATTCAGAACGTGACGAACAAGAAAACAAAAAAATTTAGAAATTAGGGGAAACAAAAAGAAAAAATGAAAACACTGACCAAATCGAAAGCGCCGTTCTCTGCATAAACCTTAGTTTTTTGGTTGTCGTTGATCTTAATCGATCTGACGGAGAGTGAATATTGACGGAGAGAGAGACTAGACCTTCCTCCGCCGCCGATTAGCGTTTTCTGGAGTGGTGATAGAGAAACTCCAATGTTATTGGAGGAGGAGAGAGTGCGATCTACTGTCATTCCCGTCGAAATTTGACCTATCGCCGCCATGTTCAGAGTACCTGAGGAACAGAGATTAAGCAGAGGAGAGATAGAGAGAGGGTTTTGTCTTGTTTCTATATGGTTAATTGTTTGGTAGGACGGTTACACTGAACCCTCTGACTCAGATGGAAGTGAAAATCATTTCTGATATTTTCTCAACTACATTCCCATATACCAAAGTTGATTTTCTTCCTTGTTGTCCCACATATATACTAAATGTTAATTTTTAATCAAACGGAAAATATAATATCATGAAACTTTACGAATTTTTGTTATGTGTAATTAGTTTTACTCTTATCAGAATACCTTTTTTTTGGCTGCATTTTTACCAAAATTCGATTTTGTGATCTTTTACATATATACTAAATTAGGATTCGCTCAATAAACAGATTTTTAAATTTAAAAATAAATAAAATTTTAAAAAATTTATTAAATTAAATATTCGTTGTTAATAATATATATTAAATTGTTTTAGGAAAAAGAATAGAAATCATGTTTTTATTAGTGTTGTAAACTAGAGAGAATTATGGGGGAATTTCGTGTGTTGTATTATCGATAATGAGGTTCCAATAGAACCTTTATATAGGAATCAATACAAGAGATAAAAGGTAAATCCTATTCGGAATAGGAAAAGTATAAACCGTCTTAAGTCTCATCGGATATGGGCCTGATGGGGCAGAACTAGAGTTTGACAATCCACAATGATTTATAACACTCCCCCTTGGATGTCATAACTCTAAGAGCTCGTAATACGCTTTGGATGTTGCCTCATTAAAACTTTTCTCGGAAAACCCAGTTGGGACAAAACCGAGATAAGGAAAAAGAGTACAACACGCATTACTCCCCGTTCAACATCATCGAATGTCTTTCAATCTTCGCATTCCAATCTGATGTATTAGCTTCTTGAATGTCGAGGTTGGTAGAGACTTTGTAAATAGATCTGCTGAATTTTCACTTGAACGAACTTGTAGAACTTGTACTTCTCCATCTTTTTGTAGACCATGCGTGAAGAAGAATTTTGGCAAAATATGTTTCGTCTGCCTCCCTTAATATATCCATCTTTGAGTTGGCTTATGCATGCTGCATTATCCTTGTACAATATGGTTGGTTCCTCCTTTTCTTCGGTCATTCCACAATCCACTTTAATATGTTGAGTCATTGATCTCAACCAAACACATTCACGGCTAGCTTCATGCATCGCCAAGATTTCTGCATGGTTGGACGATGTAGCAACAAGAGTTTGCTTCATGGATCGCCAAGATATAGCCGTACCACCGTGAGTAAAAACATATCCCGTTTGGGATTTAGCATTGTGTGGATCCGAGAGGTAACCTGCATCCGCAAAACCAATCAAACCATCTTTGTTATGGTTAGTATAAAATAATCCCAAATCTTTCGTTCCTTGTAGGTAACGAAGTATATGTTTAATCCCGTTCCAGTGCCTTTGGGTCGGACATGAGCTAAATCTTGATAATAAATTCACGGCAAAACATATATCTGGCCTAGTGTGGCTCGCCAAATACATCAAACCTCCTATGGCACTAAGATATGGCACTTCGGGACCAAGGACGTCTTTATCATCCTTCTTTGGACCGAAAGGATCTTTATCCAAGTCAAGGGATCTCACAACCATGGGGCTAGACAATGGGTGAGATTGGTCCATGTTAAATCTCTTGAGTACTTTCTCTGTATATGCCATTTGATGCACAAGGATTCCATTATTCATGTACTCAAGTTGTAACCCCAAACAAAATCTTGTTTTTCCTAAATCTTTCACCCTCAATTCTTTCTTTAGATATTCGATCGTTTGGGAAATTTTCTCGAGAGGTTCCTAGGATATTCGAGTCGCCTACATACACATGATGATTACAAACCCTTAGTAAATTTCTTTACGAATACACACGGATTTATGGGGTTGTTCTTATAGCCCTCTTTGACTAGATATTCACTTAGTCTATTATACCATATTCGACCTGATTGTTTCAATCCATAAAGACTTTTGTTCAACTTTATACAATGTTGTTCTCGAGAACTATCTTTATCTTTGAGCTCAATTCCCTCTGGGACTTTCATATATATTTCATTATCCAGTGGACCATATAAGTATGCGGTTACAACATCCATTAACCGCATATCCAAATTTTCTCTTATGGCCAGACTTATTAAGAATCTAAATGTTGTAGCATCTACCACAGGGGAGTATGTCTCCTCATAATCTATTCCTGGTCTTTGCGTGAATCCTTGTGCAACAAGCCGTGCTTTATGTCTCACGATTTCATTATTTTCATTCCTTTTCCTCACAAAGACCCATTTGTGTCCAACAAGTTTAATATCAAGAGGTGTCCGGATTATAGGACCAAATACATTCCTCTCCCTTAATGAATTTAACTCCACGTTTATAGATTCTTTCCATTTAATCCAATCTTTTCTCTGAGTGCACTCTAATATTGACGTGGGTTCTAGATCCTCGCTTATATCCATAATGTCAAGTGCTACCTTGTATGCAAATATTTCATCAATGTCGACATTCTTTCTATTCTATTATTTTCCAGACATGACATAATTTATTGAGATCTCATTATTGTCAAGAACTTCAGGACCTTGAAGCTCGGCGTCCCGAGTATCAATGTTTGGTTCCTTTGGTTCATTCATGTCTAGGGTTCCAATAACCTCGGATTCTCCCATTGCACCTTTCTTTGATTTCCGAGTGTTCTTATCCTTGGAACCTAATGGTCTACCTCTCTTTAAGCGCGCTTTAGATTCTGTAGCAACTTGATTGTGTCCCTCTTGGACATCAATTCTTATTGGTGCATTAACAGCTGGTATATATGACTTTGTTACTCTCTTCGGGTCAGCAAATGAATCTGGCAATTGATTAGCTAGCTTTTGTAAATGTATAATCTTTTGGACTTCTATTTCACATTCTTTAGTCCGAGATCTTGCCATGTTAAGGATGTTTGATTCCATGTAATTTTCTTTACCAGTCTGTTATTATCTCCTCCTAATGTTGGATAGTTGGATTCGTCAAAGTGACAATCCGCATACCTGGCCTTAAATAGATCACTCGTGGTTGGCTCAAGATACTTAACTATGGTGGGAGAATCATATCCAACATATATCCCCATCCTCCTTTGAGGTCCCATCTTACTTCTTTGTGGTGGAGCAATTGGTACATATATGGCACATCCAAATGTCTTAAGATGGGATATGTCTGGCTCATGACCCGTTAGCAATTGTGATGGGGAATATTTGTGTTCACTAGATGGCCTGATGCGAATTAGTTCAGCTGCATGTAAAACTGCATGTCCCCAAGCTGAGACTGGGAGTTTTGATCTCATTAGTAATGGCCTCGCAATTAGTTGAATGCGTTTGATAAATGATTCGGCCAATCCATTTTGTGTATGTACATGTGCCACAGAATGTTCTACACTTACCCCCATGGACATACAATAATCATTAAACGCTTGGGACGTGAATTCACCAGCATTATCTAGACGTATAGTCTTTAAAGGAAAATCTGGAAAGTGTGCTCTTAGACGAATTATTTGAGCAAGTAATCTCGCAAATGCCAAATTTCGAGTTGATAATAGACATACGTGTGACCATCTCGTGGATGCATCAATAAGTACCATAAAATATCTAAACGTCCCACAAGGTGGGTGAATTGGTCCACAGATGTCACCTTGTATTCTTTCCAGAAAATTCAATGTTTCCTTATTCACTTTTACTGGTGATGGCCTGACTATGAGTTTCCCTAGTGAACATGCTTCACACGTGAGATTCTTTGGGATAACTCTTCTTTCTTTCAATATGTGCCCATTTGTATTTAATAACAATTTTCGCATCATGTTAGAACTGGGATGGCCGGTTATGCCATAGAGTGAAATTTTCGGAAAACACTTTGTTTACCGTGGCATTTGCTTCTATCATATTTATCTTAGCACAATAAAGGCCTGTAGATATGGCAGGTATGGTTTCTAGGATTTTCTTATGGCCATTGGCGAGTTCAAATATCATAAGGAATTCTTTATTCCCTTCGCCCTTAGTTTCAATATGCAAATCATTCATTCGAATGTCTTTAAAACTCAATAGGCTCCTCTTTGAGCTCGGTGAGTATAGTGCATCACTTATTTCTAGATGTGTACCCTTAGGTAATAATATGTTTGCTTGACCATATCCTTCTATTAAATTAGCCATACCCGCTATGGTACATATATTGGCACTTTTGAGTGTGAGATTTATGAAATATCTTTTATCTCTTAGAATCGTGTGGCTTGATCCACTATCCACCACAAAAATATCCTTGTCATCACCCATTTTTCAAAATCAATAATCATATTTTAGAGACTTAAAACAATATTCTTTCATTAAATCAAATAAATCCAAAATAATAGCAATAACAAATAAATTCAAGAACATAAATCCAAGCAAATAAAAATACCAAAACCAAACATAGAAACTAAATGTCGAGATCAACTTTATTCTTTTAGACAATCTGAAGTCTCATATTGCATTAGATCATCTTGCTCATGATCAAAATCATTTTCATTTTCAGCGGCCGTAAAGGCTTCAGGGAGTGGGGTTGATCCGGGAGGTCTCATTTCACTATTTCTCATCAATAACTCATTGTTTTGCTCAGCTAGCAATAAACAAGAGATCAAACTTGCATATGTCTCGAAACCCTTTCCACGATATTGTTGTTGTAACAATACGTTACTTGTGTGGAATGTAGAGTATGTCTTTTCAAGCATCTCTTCTTCAGTTATTTTTTCACCACACAACTTCAATTTAGAGACAATCTTAAATAGGGCCGAGTTATACTCATCCACGGATTTAAAATCCTGGAACCTTAGATTCCTCCATTCATACATTGCCTTTGGTAACATCACCGTTCTATGGTGATCATATCTTGTTTTCAACTCGTTCCAAAGGTCAAGAGGATTTTCAATTGTCAAGTATTGATCTTTGAGACTCTCAGCAAGATGATGGCGAATTATCATAATTGCCATGTATCGATTTCTTTCATTCTCATTATTATTCTCAACGATACATTCGCCAAGTCCTTTAGACTTTAGAGTGATCTTAATATCCAATGCCCATTGTAGATAGTTATCTCTCGAGAGAGTAAGGGCAGCAAATTCCAAGTTTTGGATATTCGACATCTGAAATTATGCATCATATTCTCTTAAGTATCATAAAATTTTAATATTCATGCATGGTGTAAAACAATTTACGTGATAATATTCTAGCAACCTAGCATGCTCAAAATACAAGTTCAAATTATCATGCAAGGTTCTCATGCAGCTTAAATATTTATATATTGATCAGATTTTAATTTGTGACAATTATTATCATGCAACCGATTTAACAAAATAGCAAGGTTATGTAAAATAAATTCATGCGATAATAATCTAGCAAAATTATATGATCGAATTTTCATGCAAGATCTTAACATATCTATGTGCTTTGATCAGATTTTAATTTATGATAATTAATCATGCAATCAAATTTATCAATCAAACAAACAATCATATGTGGATCAATTAGGGTTTATACATATATGTGCAATATCCATATTAATTAGGGTTTCATAATTATTTAACCAAATTCATAACCTTATCGTGAATATCAACAAACAAATAATAATTAATCACACAAGAATATCCGTGTCTTGCGACACTCCAGCAATCATACAATTAATATTGAACATGAAAAACCGAACATGCTATATAATTAGGGTTTTTATCGGAACAGCCGGATCATACATCCGAACACATGACTTCCGTTAGCCGAACAACCAAGCATCGGAACATATATCCGAATATAGATCATCTTTTAGGGTTTTGGAGATTTTCTAATTTAATTAGGGTTTACCGATTTCATGGTTATATATGTTCTAGGGTTTTAGAACTTACCTTAGAGATTCAGTTTGAAGTGGAAATCACGAACCAGATATCTTCCTCAAGAAATACACTCAATCAATCTTTTCACAACCCCGTTACCATGTATTGGGGGAACCGAGTCTCAGAGTGAAGTAAGATTGACTGGTTTCAAGAGATCTTCTTTGCTTTGCTTTGATCCGGTTGCTTTGTGATCGGCGGCGAGATTAGGGTTTTAGATGCGGCGGCTGCTAGCTAGGGTTTTAGAGACTATCGTGCTGATAACGTGTTGTAAACTAGAGAGAATTATGGGGGAATTTCGTGTGTTGTATTATCGATAATGAGGCTCCAATAGAATCTTTATATAGGAATCAATACAAGAGATAAAAGGTAAATCCTATTCGGAATAGAAAAAGTATAAACCGTCTTAAGTCTCATCGGATATGGGCCTGATGGGCCAGAACTAGAGTTTGACAATCCACAATGATTTATAACAGAGAAGTAGTTATTTACAGAATTTTATTTTTCTACATTAAGAAATTAGTTTAACTTTCTATATTAAAATTTTATTATTAACATATTAAAAATCTAAGTGATTTCTAATAGCATTTGGTTTATCTTGTCGTTTGTTTTTCCGACCACCATGTTAGATCAGCTTGGACAAAATATCAGAAAGCCGAATAACCAAACTGAATCAAACCCAAAAAAGGGATACCAATCCGACAAAAATCCGAATGGGTCCTATACTCTTATATACGAAGGAGAAAATGAAAATCGGAATGAGAACCAAATAGATACCTTAAAATTATAAATCCAAAAATATCTATTATTTTTTACCGAAATAAATTTTCAAAAATTAACCAAAAACTATTTGAAAGTTTTTAGTTATATTTGTGAAAATTTAACCAATTTTCATATATTTTTCTAATATTTCATATACTTGAACCTGACTCAACCTTGGGTGGAACAGAACCAAACCGAAAATTATAAATACTTGAAGGGTCATATGCCTCTAAACCCGAAAAATAAAAATAAAAACTTGAACTAAACCTAAATGCATATGCCTAGTATGAGATATAGAAAAACGAATCCGTTAAGGACGGTTATGCTCTCGTTATTCTGGCAAGATCTCTGTTTTTCCTATAAAGTTCTCTGGTTCAGATCTTATATCGGTTCCTAACCGAATATCATTTCCTTCTCACATATTCACTCACCGAAGTCCTTCACAAGTCCTTGTCTCTTGCTATTTTTAGACAAAATACTCTAGCTCATCCCCTCCATCAATATCTCTCAATTTTATTCCTATCTGGAGTTCTATATATGAAGATGTATGGTTTTCGCAACTTCTTTTCTTTATGTTGTCGGATTCTCATCTATCATCATCTTCATTCTACAGCATAAGCCTCATCTTCTTGCTCCTTCCTATTGATCCAAATTAGTGTATGATAAGCAACTCTCTCAAAGTGAATTTGTGCCTGTTTTTTCGCCTTCTTCCTTTGGGAGAGAACAATTCTCAATTCCTCCCTTTGGAAGAGATAAATCACACACTATTTATTCTCTATGGATAAAAATTTCATTCAATTTTCATGTCCAATAGAGGTATTGTTTCTTTGATTCATAAACTAAGAAAACTATGCATACTTCTTACTCATTTGTTATCTTGTGCCAATTATATTTAACTTTTGTCGACAAATCTGATAAATTTTTTTAGCAATTGATCTTGAATCTCATTTTCAAACTCCTAACATTTCGTATATGAGGTCATCTCTTGATGATACTTTGTCTCCCAATGGTTTGCATATTTGGCTCACTGAGTTGACATTGATGATTCTTACTGTGTCCATACATAACTTATATTCTCATACAAATTTAAAATAGACATCAATCATCATTTTTGAATTCTCATTTCTTTGTTTTTCCCACAATATATCATCTCAAATTTTTGTTTGTTTATCTTTATTTTTGAGGTTTTTTGCATATAGAACTTTTTTGATCTTCAGTTTTCTTGTATTCATGACAAATATTTCTCACAAAAATCTGATTATATAATTTCATGTAAAAATTGTGATTATGTAATTTAATAAATTTCATATAATTTCATGTGAAAAGTGTGATTATGTAATTTAATAAATTTCGTGCAATTTATTTATTCTTGTTAGTTTATGATGATAAAGGTATTACCAAAAAAAAACTTATATGTTCATGGGTCGATCTATATAACCATTTGATATATGCAATTAAACATTTGATGTGTTAGTTAATCTAATCAACTTACTCTAAAAATTATTATCAGTTAATCAATTTGAATAATTAATTATGTTGGATTATACTCAATTAGTTTTTTCGTTCTAACAATTAAAATTGTGAAAAAATATTATTGGATCTTTAATAATATAAAAATATAAATTTGAAAACAAAATTTTTAATTTTATTAAAATAATAAAATTTAATATATATTAAAAATGCAAAATATATATTTTTCTTTTTTGTATTTTCATTTTTCAAAAGTCCTTTATCATTTCTTGTATTTTGGCGTTTTTCAAAAATATCCTCTAGTTCAATCCTTCCCTCAGCATCTCTCGATTTTATTCTTATCTAGGGTTTTATTTATGAAGATGTTTGGTTTTTACGGTTTCCTAAAGAAGGTCGAAGCTGATGCTATATGAGCTGAGCCACCGAACGTCTATCTTTCCTTGTCCCGCATAAACAAAAGGTTTTTTTTAATCAAAAAGTATGTAAAATAACATGAAATTATACGAATTGTGTTGTGTGAATGCTAAATATATGTATTGTTTAATGTTGTCAGTTTAAAATTTTCACATTTACACAGTTTCCAAACGCCATCACAGTTTTAATTTTATCTTATCGAATTATAATCTTGAATACTTTTTTTTGTTTGGTAAGCTAGACTAGTTGAGCAATATGTATATATATGACTAGATGATTTACATAAATCTTCAATTAAAGCAGAATATTTAGTTTATTAATTAATTTAATTAAATCTGCCCAAAATCATTTTAAAACCGATGAAAACGAATACCTAACTGCATCCTGGTGTCTTCATCTGATCTTTAAAAGTGTTTCTTTTTCATCATTTTTGTAGATCCAGATTCTGATACAGCGTGCTGCGCGGAGCAGGAACCTGCATCAGACACATCAGGATGCTGTAAGGAGACATGGACGCAAAAAATGACATGTTTTTTTTCGTTTGGGGCCCTGAATTTCGTATGACTGGCTCTGCATAGGGGCATGCTAAAATTTGCTATACAAATGATTATTTTCTGTTTTTTCATGGTAAGAAGTTTTTTGGACAACTACAATTATGAAGTACAGCGAAGGAAAACTTGTTCGATGGATTATCGAAAAAAGAGAAAATAAAAAAATAGATTAACATCCAAACATAAAACAATTGCTAAAAATAGATAACATTATTTTTACTATATAAACCACCTATGCTAACCCAATATTACTCACTAAATCAGCTTGTTCACAATATTAAACAGGAAAAAACTATATACACATTTAATATTTGTGGTATTCATCATTACTTTAAAGTATATGTTATGGGGATTCAAATGTTAAAAAAACATGCAGTATTTTCATGATTGTAGGTATATTTATGATGATGTATTCGACACACATTGCTAATTCAATCAATGTAGAAATGTGTGTCAAACATTGCATCCCAAATCAATGCATGAAAACAGCAAAAAATCCTAATCTTACAATTTGTGAAGAAGCTTGCAAAAAACTTTGCAACTAACAACAAACTGGTCATGAAGTCCAACAGGTAACATGATGTCCTCTGTGTTCTGTTCTGTTGAATGTTCCCTTCAAATGTGTTAATTTCAAACTAAGGAAATTCGTGTTATTTTATTTCATAACAAACCATATAATTATGTATGTATATGTGTTTGTTTGATATCATTCTAGTAGTTGACATATTATTTATATGTTTATTGTTCCTATAAAATAAATTACTTCTTTTATTTTCAGAATTTTAAAATAAATGTTGATATCTACAACTACAAAACATTGGTCTTAATGAAAGACATAACTGAATATTTTAATTTAGCCGAATTAGATAGATAAGGAGAGGCGGAGAAACAGAGAGAGGGTTTCGTTTTGGTAGAGACAGTTACATTTTCTCAACTACATTCTCATTTACCAAAGTTGATTTCTTACTTGTCCCGCATATACTAAATGTTTTTTACAATCAAATAGAATGTAAAATATCTTGAAATTATACAAAATTTGTTATGTGAATGCTAAATTTATGTACTGTTTAATGTTGTCGTTTTAGGTTTTACACATTTTCCAAACCATCACAGTTTTATTTTTTTATATTATCGAATTATAAGCTTGAATTGTGTTTTTTTTTTCGGTAAGCTAGACTAGTTGAGCTATATGTACATATATATATATATATCATTAGATTTTTTTACATAAATTATATTTTATTAAAGCTGAATTTCTATATTATTAATTAATTTAATTAAATATGATAAAAAACCATTAAACCAAAAATAGCTAGTTAATATATTTTCACTTGAAACTCTAGAAAATATAATTATTTTGATAAAAAATTTTAAATTAGTTTTTGAGTAGTTGAAAAATATCTGTAAATAAAATTAATTTACAAAATAGGATAAAATCTAAAAATTGATAAATAGCAGAATGAAATTATTTGTGTTATTGGATAAAATAATTTTACTTTATGTCAAATCTTGAGTGTTAAATGAGTACTATTTAAAAGTTTGTATATTATAACAGAATATACAAATAATTTATGTATTTTTTTGGTATCCAAAACAATTATGCGTTGTAAAGTTTTAATATAAATAGATAAATAGTTTGTGTATTTTATGAAAATTTCCATTTAATATACAGTAGTCTTTGTAGATATAAATATGGTAACACTAAAAGTTTCTTACAAAAATCATGCCTTGTAATATATAGGCTCTGATTGGTAACATATGGTATCAAACTTGTGTTGCAGTTGATGTTATAATTTGATGTAACTTGCAGAAAAATTTATGTAGTATCAAACTTAAGTTGTAGTAAATTTATGTCATAAGTTTGCAGTAGAAATATGAGTTACATTTTTATCAAAACAACTGACTGTTAACTTTTTGACGTTTAGTTGCAATATATATTATTTAAAATAATTTTAATTCAAACTAATGATAATAATACATTAAAATACAAGATAAATGAAACTATAAAAAATGTCTAAGAATTACAGTAGTTTAATATATATATATATATATATATATTTTTTTTTTCTTTTTGAGTTTGAATGACAAATTCAAATTCATATATATACGTAACATTTGTATAATAGTTAAAACATTTAACAAATAAAATCAATAATTAAGATAATATAAGAACAAATTTTTGAATTTTTTTGAATTAGTAAACTAACTAAAAAAACTTTGACCAAAATCCTTGATTACTAATAATTTTCTTTTTTGAATTACTCATAAA